>CACRXK020000086.1:0-39153 GCA_902702795.2 Paramuricea clavata
TCTACAGGAGGAAATTTGTGAAAAGGAAGAGACGAGACTGGGGACTAGTGTGTTGCTATGACAACCACATGAACTGCCAAAAATATTCAAATGGTGCACCCACTAAGTGTACCAAGTTTCATTGAATTTTAGTAAATACTCACTAAGATATCAGACTTTCTTGTTATTGCCGTTATCTCAAGTCAAACTAGTGATGTCACAACTCAAAATTTAGAAAGTGCGATAACTTGAGAACGAGATGAAATATGAAGAAACTGTAAATGCCAATCCCCATCGCTCCAGCAGTGCTTTTTAGCAAAACAATAAAAAATGAGGTGAAAATTTCGTTTCATGAGCACTTTAAATATTTTTTTCATGTTTTTTTTTTAATAATTAGTTTGACAACAGATGCCATTTTGGCAGCAGCCCACAACCCCCTAGAGAAAATAGGGTCGCATGGTCAATCGCTTTGAAAAAATAATAGGGTCGGCAAAAAAAATAGGGTTGGTCGAGAACCGGAACCACAGGTATTTTTTTTTACGCCTAGGCTTGAAGATAGTGATCAACTTTCAAAATGTTGACAAAAAATTAAACAACATCTCTCTGTTTTACTCATCTCTCACCAAATACAAGACTACTACAAGTCATGGGAAGTATTAACATTATTTTCTTGCTCTGATAACTGCAGGTCAACCTCTATCTCTGCACGATAGCGCTTAGTGAAACCCAGCAATCAAAATTATTTCAATAAAAGATCCTAACCCTTTTGTTTTTCCATTCTCTTCGGGATAAAATTCATTCACAATTTTTCCAAACTTAGAAAATACTTTTTTTATAACGTTCTTCAACTTGTCCAGCCTATCTTGCCCAACGACTGGAACATTATCAACAACAATTAACGAGTCGATGCCATCTTCAGGTGAAGGACGTTTTGCTAGGACATCGCCAAGTAAATCTGAAGTGAAAAATATGAAACTTAAAGCATGCTAAAGTTTACCACACTCATCCAAGGATACCTTATACCATAAATGTTTCATATATTTTGCTGTATTTACTGTGTTTTCTGTATAATTGTATTAATATATTCTGTAATGGGTTATTCCAGAAAACATCCATACCACCCCCACGGAGGAAATTGGAAGTTTTAATAACCCCCCTACCCCCGGATGTCCTAATACATTTACTATTATCAGAAACAATTTTTTCTTCCCTCCGTACGGCAGAAATTTCCTCCGTGGGGGAGTGTGGATCTTTTCTGGAATGACCCAATGTGATTTACATTTTTTGTTTATACTTTGTTTCAACTTAATCCATCTGATTGGTTTTTTTGTCATGTGATCGCTTTTATATTCTTAGTATAAAGGCTCATGTAATTTTCCCGACCCCCGCTAGTAACTCCAGACGGGGGGCCTTCACTCGAAACGTCGAAATTTGTCCTTATATATTTTTAGGAAGTTGTATCCCTACCAACGAAAGCTTGTAGACAAAAACAATGGTGGTTTCACACCATTTTTCTGCTACTGGTCATTCTTGGATGCAAACAATTCAGTTACTGGAACATTTCATAATCATAGATTCAGAGCTAGCACCACCCCAGTGTGGAAAGTTTGTATCGCACAACCGAGATATCGGGCGCACAATTTTGACGCTTTCTATATATTCACAATTAAATTTTCGAAACCTTGGCTGTGCAATTTTCAAACTTTCCAGTTAGGGGCGACCACCCTGGAACAATCGATTACCAGCAACAAAATGACCATACGCTAAATGCGAGCCATCCTACCTCTCTGCAACAACGCCGACTTACATATAGCCCCATAAATACCAACTGAATACATTAATTACAAAATTAAGAATACTCTCACATGTTTTAACTTGATCAAAATTTTGCAATGAACTATTAATTAACCTGCCAGCTATTACAACTATTTTTCAACCCAGAACACACATATTACACCAGTTTCGATATAAAACACCACTAATTTCAAACACAACGACATCAACGGCACTTTAAGCTAACTTTCAACCATTTTCTAGCACAAATCTACATTACACGTGGCTTTATTGCAGTCAGTCAACCAGCCATAATATTTTATTTAAACTAACCCTTATCGCTGATCGTGTCCACAAACCCTTCAGGATCATCAAACTGGGATTCATCTTCCTCTCCATCTTCATTGCCGTTTATTTCTTCCGTTTCTTCCTCAGATAAATTCTGATTATTTTCATCTGTAATTTCGTTCGCCATTATTCAAGTGAGAAGCTCTGATCACGCCGCCCACCTCCGCCCGCTCGCAGGCTAAAGCGTCGTTTTTGACACTGACCGCCAGAGAGACTGGAGTAGTATATCCAGTGTTCGGTGAGCTCTATGTAAATAGCTGGAGTGATAAAATCAAGCTATCTCTATATATAACTGGAGTAATACCCAATGAGCTTTATAGAGCTGAGCGGGGTTGCATTGGATTAATAGAGGGAGCTTTACAGATTTCTTCTTCTAGAAAAGGAGGAGCTTAATAGAGAGGGGGCTTATTAGAGAGGGGACGTTGTTTGAGAGGGGCATTACTAGAGGATACGCCCCAGTGAACCGAATGATTATAGCCTATAGGCATTATAAGGCTGTCAATGCAGGATACACTTTGTGTCGTTGAAAAATAAGAAACTTCGATGTTTCGAGCAAATGCCCTTCGCCCTAGGTCTTCTAACCTTCAGGCAAAGGGCCCTCCTCGTTCAAAATGGCTCTATATGCCCTAAACAGAAGATGACTAGACTTCAAGATGGCAGTTTAAGAGCCTTTGATGGCCAAACGGAAATGCGCGCACGGAAACGTGAATCCCTTCGGCGAAATGCATCGACTACAATCACAATTAAATCAAATTGAATAGTTCTCCCTCTCTATAAACAGATATATAAATACCATGACATAGCGATGCAGTTTAACATTTCATCTGTCTTCCATTATGTTTAGTTAGAGTTTGTGGTGATGAGTGAATTTCAGTACACCTTAAATATAGCGTTGTTTTGTATGTCAATACTGGTTTGCAATGATGCCCATTATAAAGAATAATTTATACACTTCGTTGACACGCTTTGTATTATAATGAATTTTGCTGCAAATTGTTTTTGAAAAGTCTTTTTTCGAACTAACAGTTTATGTACATAATGTAACAAACTGTTTATACGCAATTTGCATTGGAAAATATAACACAGAAATTAACAACGGTTTGGCTATAATTTTTGGCTGTTGTGGTCAATATTTTGTTTTGTAAATTTGCATATACTCATAGAAAATTTACATTTCAAAAGGCCTAGATTGAAAGCTTTTACACAATACGTTAATACACGTATAATCAAGCGGTCATACAGCAGTACTAAATCAGTAAATGTATTCTGCCATGTTTACATTTGGTATCTGTAAAGTGTACTTGCTACAAAAACCCTTGGAATATGCTATAATCTTAACTTGAACTTGAGATATTACTACAAGCTATTTACTTAATGGACCGAAGGGTTTTCGAAACAGGATCAAATCGAAATTGGGGACATTTTATACATTGAATAATATCCAGTGTGGATTGTACCAAATAACAAATGAATGCAGCATGAATATACGACGAATATTTGGCTGTTTGTGTTTTTGTGGTATTTTTGGGATGATAATATATCACAATTTTGGTCCAAATGTTTTTAAGGACTTCACTGCCACTGGTGGACCAAGTGTGGCTGTCAACGGTGTCGTTGCTTTAACTGGTTTCTTATCGATAAGTCAACATCAATTAAACTCAAAAACAAGCCACATTGAAAATCTACATATTATACAAGACAATTTATCATCTAGAAATCCCAAGAGAGTTGTTATTAACTCAGAAACGAAAGTGAACGAGCGTTTAAATCGTACAGTACTTAACTCGTGGGAAGAATTAGAGCTATACACGCTGCCAAAGCCTTCGCCTGATAAAGTACGACGAAAGTTTAGAAACGAAGATGAATTAGACCAGAAATATTTAAGAAATGATGAACGAAGCATTGAACGAATTGTGGACGGATTAGCTACGGGTTCTGATGAAAATTTGCCCAAGATTTTTGAGAAGAAAGGAACGCCAATGAAGCGTTTTCCAAATCTCATAATTATCGGTGTTAAGAAAGGTGGAACGAGAGCACTACTAGAAATGATTAAACTGCATCCACAAGTCTGTAGTAGTGGCCCTGAAATTCACTATTTTGATCGATATTACAACAAAGGAATAGAATGGTATCGAGAGAGAATGCCATTGTGTTACGAGAATGAACTTATAATGGAAAAAACTCCAAGTTACTTTGTAACAAGTGGTGTGACAGAAGATATATTTCAATACTCTACGGAGCGTTTGAACAGAACGCTAAAATTACTTGTCATTGTTCGCGATCCGACTAGACGAGCTATTTCAGATTTTACACAAACACAAGGAAACGAAATAGGTGTTTTTAAACGAACTTTTGAAGAGTTAGCCTTGAAACAAAGTATCGATGGAGAACCGTACGTAAATTCTCAATGGGGAGCAATAAAAATTGGCGTTTATTCCAAACACTTGAAAAGATGGCAGAGATATTTTAAGCCTCACGAGATACATGTAGTGAGTGGTGAACATCTCATTAAGCAACCGTATGACGAGATAAAAAGAGTGGAGAAATTTTTAAATCTTCCTTCTTTCATTAAACGGGAACATTTTGTGTATAACAAAACAAAGGGATTCTACTGTTTTGACAAACAAATTAGTCAGCCCAACACGAATGTAAATGAGACTGATTTAAGGTGTCTAGGTAGCTCGAAAGGACGAGCGCATGTCTTTGTCTCCACCAAGACTGAAACGTTGCTTCGAGATTATTTTAGGCCATTTAATGAAGAATTGTACCAGTTAATTGGACGAAATTTTGGTTGGCCATAATTTGCAGAGGATGGAAAGAGGAAGTGTTGATAATCCGTTGAACAATATTTATGTTAAAAGGATTATTTAATCGCAAGTTGCGTTGCATGTGTACAAAATTAAAATGGTTTGTGAGAATTGGTACATTTGTTGTTTTCGTATCTTCCGGACACGATGCACATCTTATCTCCTCTGCAGGGCCTCGCTCACACTGCAGGAGGAAACCTTTGGGTTAAGACTGTAGCGCGAGATTTCCCCCAGGTAAAAACGTACAAGTTGTTACAGGTCTGCAAACAAGTTGTTGTTATCAGATGGCATTATCAGACTTGTTACAAGGTTGTTCTAACAAATCTGATACAGTCATGATATCACAAGAATGTTACAAGATGGGCGACACAAGGTTGTAACAATATTGTTATATCATGACTGTATAAGTCTGATAACATCAACGTTGTTAACAAGTTGTTCCATACTTGTTGACAACTTGGGACAAGCAGTGCGAACACAACTTGTTGACGGCTTTTGGCAAGACTTGCTACAAGATGTAGAGTTGTGGTTAATAGCATGTTTGCAGTCCACGACATCGTCACAAACGAAGACTTACGGTTACCTCTTCAAACGAGTCCAACATTGTGGGTTTTCTCCCGGCAGGCCTACAAAAAAGGTTTTTTTCCTGGCAGCAAAATCCAATAATTAAAATTTCCTGTGCAAACCAAATGTATGAAGTCTTTCTGCATAGCTAGGTTTCAGATAGTGTACTGTACTATACTACAACTACCATCAATGTCCACACATGACACTATGAATTTCACTTCAAAAACACATCTGGAATTTTAACACAACATTCAAGCAAATTGTATTTCAATATACAAGATGATAAAAATTTGCTGCTGGAAGAAAATTTCCTATGAAGATATTTCATTAAACATTTCTTGGCAGCGTCGCTGCACGACCTTTCCAGCACGTTCACACCAGTAAATAAAACTTGTCATATGAAAACTTGTCATATAAAATTTGTTGCATATATACACGTGCACTTGGCAAATAAAACTTGTCATAGAAAAATTGCTCGTCTGTAACCGGCTTTACTGTGGAGGCAAGCACAGGCGCACATGTAAAGCCTTGGTAGGCTGCGTCCGTTACCAGTACGACAATACCCCTACCTTCATACCTTCATGAATTCGAGACAGCAATGGCCGTATTACGTATATTTAAATTATATTACGAGATGAAAATTTTGAAACTATACCAGACTGAAACCAATATAAAATATTTCGATGTGACATCCATCTACAGCGCCGTCTCTTTGCGAAGTGTGTCTAAATTTAAACATAGTCGTTTAGACGCACCAGGCAGAGGACGTTCATTTTTTGTTCGTCTGTCTCATTTCCCGTACATAAATTATATGCGTCTAAATTTAGACACATTTAGCAAAGAGACGGCACTATAGATGGTTTTCACATCGAAATATTGTCTATTTTATATTGGTTTCAGTCTAGCATAGTTATATGTCTAATATAAATTTGACGAGTAAATCTAAGTTCACACGACCCTTACCGATTCTCTTTTACGCAATGGCCTCGTTTCCATGTTAACTTATTTTGGCATGTCAGGGGTAGATAAAGATTATATTCCCATGTTTTCCTGCACGAATTTGTTTCTTGCTGTTCTTAGGCTCAACAACAAAGTAATTTTCAACCCTATACTAAGCACAAAACATGAGTAAGTATTTGAGACAAAAACGAGGCCATTGGGGGTGAAAAGGGAATAAACGCTAAGTCTGGTTCTACATTTTCACACGGAACCCAATTACGAGATGTAAAGTGTTCACACCGAACCGGTGGATTGTAGTATCGTTTACGTGCGCAGATGGTGTCATTCAGTCCCAATCTTCTACAGTGCAAAATGATCTTGAATGACTCTCGACTCTTGGCCTCGACTTCGTACGGTTAGCCTAACCCCTCTCATTGTCGATTTCAAGTCACTTTTCAACGCGCGGTTCCCAAGTTCGGAAATTGAGCGCGAACTTCGCAACAAAGTTCGTAAGTTCATTTTAATGTTTGAACTTCGTTTGTAAACAAATGTTCATACTCAATAATAATAACCAATTCAATCAAATACAAACCTTCTTGGTAGCCCCCTGGACCAAGAACTTTCCATTGAATTGTTAATTTCAACTTGAACTATGAACATTTGTTTACAATAGTTCAAACACTGAAATGTACTTGCGAGGAACCCGTTATTGGAGCTTCGGCTCTGTGGGTGCGCCCTTCCTGTTTTTGGGTAAATTAAATTAATAAATAAAAATAAAATAACTGAATTTTGTTGCGAAGTTCACGCCCAATTTTTGAACTTGGAAACGTAATTGGCAAGTTTGCAACGAACTTGGGAACCGCGCGTTGAAAAGTGACATGAAATCGACAATAACAGGAGGCACCTAACCCATCTAACCCCTCATCCTGATGGGGGGGGGACGAAAAACTGTGTCAACGGAGCGACAGACGCCTTAAAACCTACCATATCGTACTGGCATGTGCAGGGTGTCCCAAAAAAAACGAAAACTATTGAAATCACCAATAACAATTTAATTGTTAGAATTTGAATGCCTTAGCGCTCTGTTGGTTCCCACGAGTGCATAAATGATTGACATAAGTAAATTTTATGCATAAAGAAACAGTTTAAGAAGCTGTTTTTAATTCCCAGGAGCAGAAAATCGCGCACTTTACCAGGAGATATTCCTAAGTAAATTCTAATACATGCACCTTGTCAATATTTTACGCATCATTACGTCCAGCTGTTTGGTAGGGCATTCAAATTTAACAATAAGTGATTTCAATAGTTTTCGTTTTTTGGGGGACACCCTGTAGAGTATATCCATGTTTCCCGAGCACTAGAGTGGAACTAATAACTTCGACACAAAAGAAAATGCTACCAAGTACGTTACGATACATGCCTCATTTGTCGCTTCATTTTTGAACGCAATTAGGCTTCTACAGATTATGCCCGGCAACTTTTTGCATTTGGAGCAACTTTTTATGATATCAGCAACTTCAAGCAACCTCCTCCAGGAAATGCATAGCTTTTGGAAATTTCTGGCAATATAGACCTTGTTGCTAATTTTATTGATAGAAAGATAAAGAAATGCTTGATAGCCTTAAATCCCTTGATCCATATTCTCTTCAAGCTCGTTTTCTTGGTCATATGAAAGAATAGCACGACAAGGCTCCAAAATATTTTCCTTATCCTTGGCCATTTGACAAACTTTTTAGCTTACCATTACTTCTACAGTTTGGGATATCCTATGGCAGTCAGCAGCTTGACATATTTGCAAACATCCATAACAACCCCCATAACTGCAAGTTACATTAATTTGCTAATTGCTGGCAGCTCAGACCAGTTTGCAAGCTCACTTTATTACTGTTTATCAAACCCAACAATGGTGCAGTTTGAAAGTATCACGAAAGTTGATGTGCTTAATAGTAATACACTATTATAAATACATATGAGAAATGGAGTCTATAGATTATTCATAGTTCCAAACCGAAGAAAAGTTTGCTGGAAAATGCTGAGAAATAAGTTATCTCATTTTCGCGACCTGCTACCACAGAATAAGACTATAATAAGAATATTAATTGAATTCAATAGTATTTCAGTATATCACACACAAAATTGAATATTATTTTCGCTTTTAATTTAAACAATTAAAAGCGATTTGTTTATGACCCCACAATATTTATGAGGAAGAAAAAGCGGTGAAATACTAATGCTGGGAGAAGTGTCATGAATGTCTTGTTCGTTACGAGAAACGTTTGACATTTTATGAGCAACTTTTTTTCAATGTCGAGCAACTTTTGAGCAACTTATTAAATTTTCAAGTAACTTTTGAGCATTTTTAGAGCACAATTTCAGTCTTTTCGTAGCATAATCTGTAGAAGCCTAAACGCAATACATACTCAGTCGAGAAGCCCTGGGAGTCTGGGACCGAGGTTTCATTCAATCCAGGTTCTATTGCCAGGTCGGTGGTTCACCAGCTTACTAAACACGTGTATAACTGCGAAAGATTGGCAAACATTACATTAAAATGCACATTTAAAATTCAGATTACGGGCGTTGTATTATATTGAGGGCGAGGGGGTCCTTGTGATTCCACTCAAGTAACAGCTGGAAAGTGGGAGAAAATTTGAATTTGAAAACAACTTTCGAATA
The DNA here is from genome assembly GCA_902702795.2 of Paramuricea clavata. Taxonomy (NCBI): domain Eukaryota; kingdom Metazoa; phylum Cnidaria; class Anthozoa; order Malacalcyonacea; family Plexauridae; genus Paramuricea; species Paramuricea clavata. Next base: position 9,087 of record CACRXK020000086.1, read on the forward strand.
GCGCAGCTGCGCGTCGCCGGCAAAGCACAGGCTATGAACTTTAATTTCAACATTTGATCTTCTCGTTAGCACAAGTCTAAATATTGGATGTTTAATTTAAACACTGCTCATAGCGAGTTTGATGTCTTCAACCTCGACACCTTGTTAATTAACTTTAGGTTCTGGCAAGCAAATGTATAAATGAAAGAACGAGTATAGTTCAGTGCAGGCAGATGTTGTGACACCATTTGATAAATACAGAGGATATGGGACTCGATTATACTCAATGTGCTGTGCAAGCCAGTTGTATCGAATCTTTTTGTACTAGATGATGAACATGACTGGATTTTGGAATCGTGGAACAACGATTCAAGTTAAGCTAAACTCGTCGAAAGAATTCAAGAAGAGCGAAACTGAAATTTAAGCTAAGTACATTTTCTTGTATTAAAAGATCAATAATCGATACTCGAAAGAAAGGGGCACAGAAGGATAAATATTTGATCGCTAAACATATGTAACGCAGTTTTGATTTGCAAAATTTTATCAGAAATCTGAAAGTTGAGAGAAAATTCGCTGTTGCCCGTTGTATTAATTATAGTCAGTTATTGTATCGATATAAAGACAGGTATTACAACGCGCCGGAAGAGAGGCATTAATTAAGACACATTTGGAAAGTGGCGGCATGATTACGGACCTTAACTAACTCAGTCTCTCGTTTAAAAAAGAAGAAACCATTAGGGAAGATTTGATAAGAAAAACTTCGCACTTCGAACTGAATTTTTAAATGCATTTTGTGATTTGTTCAACTAATCTTCGAACCACAATTTTCGTTTCAACGAACGAAAGGCAGGTCATATTGAAGTTTTCCGACAAGATTTTCATCTTATCTAAAGAATCGAGTGCTTTCAGAGAAAACACGACAAAAGCGATAGTTACATTGAAGAACACTTGCAACTACGAGTGAAGAAAGATAAATAACAGTTCTTGTCGTAGTTCTACGGTATCGTTTGATAAAAGGAGAACAAAAGTAAAAATTGCATCGAAGAACAGCAATCTCATTCACACAGTTTCCAGTTGAAGTAAAGTTTTAATCGAGAAAAGTAGTGAAATTGTTCAGCGTCAAAACACCTTCACGTGGAAAGCGAACAATGTCAAATCTGTCAATGAATAATAGCACCCCAGGCCCAACTTCAAACGGAACAGTCGGGAATGAGGCAATCGCTGTTCCACTGTATGAAAGCATTATTATAACAATGGTATTAATATTTGCATTGCTCGCCAATGGCTTGCTGATATTCCTGTTTCTACGCGATCATCGGATGCGGACGACTACAAACTTTTTTGTGATAAGTCACATTATTTCTGAGTTCTTCGCCAGTTGCCAAGGTCTCATCATCTCGTTCTATGTCTTAGCTATGCACGGCGTGGCCTCGTTTTCCTTGGAAACTTGTATTTTTATCGGTTGTGAAAACGTGTTCTTTTTCAATACAAGCTTTCTAAGTTTGACAGCGATAGCTGCGAACCGGTACTTGGCCGTGGTGAAAAAAGTTCATCACAAAATCACCGCAAAGAAAGCAAAGATTGTTATATGTGGATTATGGCTTCTGTCGCTAATTGCTTCGCTCCCCTGGGGCACAATCTTCGCATGGGAACCGGTTTCCGAGAGTCGTTTTCTAGCCTGGCTTGTTTACTGTCAAAAATCACCTGGAATTTTTGACAATCTTGGTAGCGCGTCACTGTCAGAAATTGTGACACTGCTACTCAATGTGCTATGTATTGGTGTGCCTATCCTCATTCTTCTACTGTGTTTCTATTATATTTTAAAGTCAGCTTTACGAAACCGTCGTCAGGTTAGTGTGAGCTACAACATTCATCATGTGGCTGCAGATGCTTACGCCAGGTCAGCTTTCACGACTTTGTTGATTATAACCGTCTACTTGATCTGCAATGCTTTTATTCTGCCTATTATTATTTCGCCATCATCGGCTAAGAGTAAAATTAATTCCTTTGTGTATCGTTTCTTCATCTGGCTACGCTCTGCTACGTATCCAATGGTGTACATACTACGAAACCCGATCTACTTTCGTCTGCTGCGGAAAAAAATCATGCAGATATACACCTACATAGTTCAGACATGTCCGTGCAGATTCAAGGACGAAGGAACTTCGTATACCAGGCCAAAATCCCCGGTGCCTAAAGCTATCGCCAATAGTGGTGTTGCCATGGAGATGAATAAAAGGCGTGGTCACGATTCTTCTCACCGAGATAGTCCAATTCCCGCAACACAACAGATAAGGGCCTGGTACATCTCTAAACCAACTATGGCATTTACAGACTTGGAGAGGGTAGATGGACGAAGAAATCAAAATAGGACTGGGACTAGTAAAGTCTAGACTGAGTATTAAAATAGCAATTGATTGTGAACTTTTAGTGAATGATTGTGAGCTACGTTATAGTGACCTGATGTTATACAGAACTCACTGAGGTAGTACATGTTCTTGAGTGTGAGGTGTCTCAAAGTGATCTGCAGATGTTGTACAGAACTCGCTGCTGAGTTAAGCATGGTTAAATCATGCAGAGGTAGTGCACGTTCTTGAGTGTGGCTGTCTTAAAGTGATCTGCAGATGCTGTACAGAACTCACTTCTGAGTTAAGCATGGTTAGATCATGCAGAGGTAGTACATGTTCTTGAATGTGGGCTACCTTAAAGTGATCTACAGATGTTGTACAGAACTCACTGCTGAGTTAAGCATGGTTAGATCATGCAGAGGTAGTGGATGTTCTTGAATGTTGGCTACCTTAAAGTGATCTGATGTTGTACAGAACTCACTGCTGCTGGTCCGGACACGATTGAAGTAGAAAACACGGACCGCTTGTGTGAAAATATTTATAATAACAAATCATTTCCACATGACGCCGGTCTGTTTGTTTTGCAAATACAAGACTAAGTATTCGTAAATTTCCCGGCCACTCAGTCCGAGATTGTCCTTGAAACAAAACAACCACGCAAAACTATAGCACTGTATGATCTGAGTTAGCACTGATAACTATCTGTTGACCACCATATACGGTGGTCATACATATATGGTGATACCCGAAAACTGGAGAGAAATCGTTTCGAGCAACGGGCCTTAATCCGCAGATTTCTACTGTTATTATTACTACCTACACCAGGTCAAGAAAGTCATGTTTCTCTTCCTGCCAGTAAAATCTAAAAATAAAAATTTCCTGTGTAGGTCAAAGATAAAACTTCCTGCATATGCTCATAACGTATGGCCACAGATGATAGATAATACCAGATGAATCACTCAGCCAAAATTGTGTCCGCGATTTTTTAGTATGAGTACGCGTTGGCAGCCATTTTGGCAGTAAGTGTAATCCACGCCATGAAACGTGAGCAATCACGCATTTTGGCAGTAAGCGCCATTTTGGCAGTAAGTGCATAGAGATTATAAATAACACTAGAGGAGGCATTGTAATCTTAATTCAGTAAAAAAAAGGGAACGCGACTATTGGGGGGCAAATTTAAGTCCCGGATGTGTATTCGTGTTCCCATTGGTGACGAGTTTCAAATCGCGTACTTTGCCAGGAGATATTCCTAACTAAATTCTAATACATGCGCCTTGTCCAATATTTTACGCATCATTACGTCCAGCTGGTTGGTAGGGCATTCAAATTTAACAATAAGTGATTTCAATAGTTTTCGTTTTTTTGGGGACACCCTGTATGCACTCCATCAATATTTCACGCACTACGGTTCCGCGTATGTGCAATTGAAAAGGCATTCAAATTTTAACAATATGCTTGATTTCTAAAGGTCTCTTTTTTTTTATACACCCCCCTGTATACCCTGTATACTGTACAGGGTGTATAAAAAACCCTGCAAACCCTTTGTCTGAAATACAATGTTTTTAGAATTTGCATGATTCAGAACTAATTGATCCCAAGCGTTGCGTAAACACAATAGTTGACCAACTTGACCCATTCGCAGTGGAACTGATAATTAGTTTTCTGCATTAAAAATAACTTTGTGTTATTCTAATTTCTATCAACGCGGTTAATTAGAATGTATTTTCAAATCCCAGGAGCAAAATAAGTAGTACAGACATTGAAATGCTAGTTAGCAGCAGAATTATGCAAATTATAGTGTTTGCAGGTTTTTTGATACACCCTGTATGACAAAAAATTCCCGCAAGGTTTAAGAGAATTTCCTACGAAAATATTAGGAAATATATATAAAAAATATGCCGGACATTTTACAGAACTGACCTACACCTGCACAGACCCTTAGTGATACCCCACCGAGTTAGGGGAGGGGGGGGGGGGGATCTTTCACCCACCGCTCTCAGCATGCTAGGCACCACACCCCACCGCTTTCACAACATGACTGCTTGTGTGGCCTGAGATGTTCGCTTCAAACTTCTCTGCCGCACTTGAGGGCATTACGTCACATGCGAACAGCTGGTTTGTTTTTGCAAGCTATATATCTGTTGTGAAATTCAGTACTTCCGTTTTGATATTGAAATGCTGAATGCACGTACGTCTCGAGTGGTTGTGATGTTGTTCGATGTTTGTCTTATCACGAGCTAGTAGTTCTTGACAAGGATTCCTTGCTTAATAACGCACATTTCCATGGAGAAATATTTTTGGAGACAACCTTCTACATCTTTGAGAAGACATCTCTAAAACGTATCTTTTGTTTACTTGGGGAGATTATATCTTGGTAAGTTGATATAAGATATTTAAATTCTATAATTGATTGGTGTTATTATTCCGATTCATTCGTTTTTGTTCCGATTTTGTTGTAGAAATTTAGCAAAGGTTAAAATGTTATATTTCGGTGTAGTCCCAGTCATACACAGTGATAGGAAGAGACGTACTATATAATTTTACGCTCTCTACATAGCATTCCAAAATTGCCATCCAGTCATGATCCGGTGATGGAAATGTTCCATTGTCTTTTCATTGTTTTAATGTATTGTATATCATGTTCTAGTATTTCCTGTTGTATTATGTTAGAATTCCTGTAATCTATAACCGTGATTTCAAAATTAAAGACGCAAAAATCCTCACAGATTTAGTATTAGTAGAATCTCACCCCCCCCCTCAAAAAATTGCGCACATAATTCCACAGCATGCCCGCTATAATCACGCGTCGACACAACTAATCACTACAACATGACATCTGACACAAACCAGACTGCATACTGAATAGGATTGCCGATTGATGAGAGCAGTTTTTTTAATAAAATGCGCTGATATCATCTGTGCTGGTATGAATTTTTAAATCAATTTCCATTCAAACCGTCACTTTGTGTGCTTGTCCTATGATTTGCGTTATGAAATATGATTTGCATTGTGACGTTTGTGTTGTTGTTTTTTTTGCCGGAAAATATGTCGAGTCCCTCCCAACTAATTCACAAAATAATCAAACAAGAATGATGGCCAGTCCTCAGCTGTTATCACTTCGCAGATAGTTTATCTCCAAGATATTATCAGTTTATTTTATCTACATACATTAACATAAAGGCATATTTTAAACTCTATCTGTTAAGTGGTAGGCTAGTCGAAAAGTTTTATATCTGCTTTTATATTAATGAGCGGCGAGTGAAATCCTCCCACATTTACCATTCTTGTATATGGCGAAGCCTGGCATACGCATGTTTTGAAAATGTTTTTAAATTTATGTCAAAGCGAATATATTACTGCAAAATATGCAAATTTACTATCGCTTCACATTACGCTGTTTAAATTTTCGCTCAGTATATACAAAACATTGCCTTGAGCTAAAACGAGTTTAGTGGTTTAATCAAGTAAATAATTTTTTTTAACATTTTTTGTTCGATGCGGAAATTATTAATTATATTTTTTTTTAAAGCCGAGTGTTTTGTGTAATGATTGCAAGCCGTGTTAGATCTCAGGTATATTGTGTTTGACAATTAATGCTTTTCTTAACAGGGCAAGCGATATTTTTTACTGTATAGTTACGCCATTGAAATTAAACCACAGCTTAACTGGTAAATGGTAATAATTCAAGTACGGATCAAAGGAAAGTCTTCCGTTTTTAATATAAACATGAACCAAGTTTCGATATGAACTCCACAATGTATGTTGTTTTAAAACCCCGGATCAAATAATCGTAGCGACATTTTTTTCTTCAAATTGGTCTACATTTGTATTATTAGCGAGCGGAAATGAGTTTATGATGAGTGTATTTACGAAATCTTACACTTTAGTCTTAGCTGTATTTCAATGTCGGAATTACTCACTGTCAAAATTTAATATCAATCATGTCAAGTGTTCACACCAGACGGATCTGAAAATTCGCATTTGTGATTTGTTCACACGGAACATCGTACAATCTAGCTGGATGTATAATATTCCATACTGAGGTGTCACTATTGACAAAGGGACGCAAAGCTATCTAGAGATACATGCCAGGAACAACATATTTTGCATTTGTGTGTATGATCACAGTAAAAGTTGCCAAAGTCAATAAAGACGATCTTTAAACATGATTGTTCAAACAAAAAAACACGAGGTGTCATCAAAATTCATTAAAGCAGTGAGCAATGCGATCTTAAACGACGCAGATAAACTGTAGATTTAAATTTCCATAAAATACAGCGAGTTATTTTAGCGCACGCTTTTTATAAATAGCTACGGACACCCGTTTTCATAAGCCCATTTTCTGTTGACCTTTCTATCTCAAACAAACGGAAAGATTTGTGTTTTTTTTCGATGGATTTTACGTTCGCGCAAAACTAATTATTTCTCCGCCGTAATTGGATTAATCTGAATTATTTTTACACCAAAAACATAACCTGACGTGTTTATCGTAAAATGATCTGATTAGCACTGTGTTTTATTGATGAAATTCGTTTATAGATACATTTTTGTTGGGGGAAAATGAGTCCTTGGTAATAAGACGCTCAAGGAAATGCGAATTTGAAGAGGCCATTAAATAAATATCTGTGTCTGTTTGTGTTGATAGGTCTTTAATCAGAGGTGGTGCCTTACAAGCCAATAGCGAGACAACAATCATTCACTGAGTTCAACTGTTCAAGCTTCCTCGCGTTTCATATTATTTGCCTCACGAGAGGTTCCAACCGAGACGCTGCGTTTAAATTATCCACGTTTGCAAGACCAGTATCTATTTGAATCATTCGTCGGATGTGTCAAAGCGCGCACCGTATTGTCTGTTGGAAAGTTTGGTCAGTGAAGCGCAAGAAAGGACGCGATTTATGCTGAATGACTTACGAATAAACTGCGCGCGGATTCATTTCTCGGATGAATGTAATGAACGCCAAGAAATTCTGTCTTGTAATAGGTTCTTCGATTGTATTGTACGCCGTATTCTCAGTGCTGGTCAAGACAAACTACATTCCGCTGAGTAGAGGACGTAATTTATTCAGGACGCAATCTAATCAAGATGGATTTATAAACAATCACGCGCGTATTAAAACAGACGCGCCGACGATCACACGCCAAGATTATGCGCGCGTTTCTCCATCGCAACTACAACGGCCAAGTATGAACTCAGAGAGTCATATCAAGTATAATGTATCTTTGTCACCAGATTGCTATACTATAGTCCGGCCTGCCGAGAGCCTGAATTCAATACCCTCCGATTTAGATCGGAAATCCATTACCCAGCTTGAAACTGAAGCCACAATAGCAAGCAAACAGGGCGAAGCTGTGAAACGTTTCCCTACCACTTTAATCATCGGTGTACGAAAGGCTGGAACCCGCGCTTTGCTAGCAATACTCAGGCTACACCCGCAAGTGAAATCATGCGGGCCTGAGGTACATTTCTTCGATCAACGCTATCCGCGCGGTTTACAATGGTACCTGGATCAAACACCCGACGTTCGGGCCGGACAACAAACTATTGAAAAAACTCCGAGTTATTTTGTAGTCAAAGGAGTACCGGAACGCATCCTCGAATACTCGAAATCTATCAATAAAAGTTTAAAGTTTTTAGTGATTTTCCGTGATCCAACCGTCCGCGCGGTTTCCGATTACGTGCAATTGAATCTTGGCGTTCAGACGAAATACCACAGAGCTCTAAAACCTTTTGAACAAATGGTTATAAAAAATAACTCCGCACTTAAAATCGATACATCGTGGGGCGTTATAAAGACGGGAGTCTACGCAAAACATTTAGAAAGATGGCTTCGCTATTTTCCGCGCGAATGGTTTCATTTCGTCAGCGGTGAAGAATTGGTCAATAATCCTTTCCAGGAAATTAAGAGGGTGGAGAGATTTCTAGAAATTAAACCGTATTTCAGAAAGGCTAATTTTGTGTTTAACGAAAAAAAGGGTTTTCCCTGCTTTCGCGGGGCAGCCAAAAAGAATGAACGGTGTCTGGGAAAAACCAAAGGTCGCGCGCACCCAACAGTCGATCCCAGAATTCTTAGCGAACTGCGAAGATACTACCGACCATTTAATGAACAACTGTACAAAATGACAGACCGTAATTTTCAGTGGCCGTAGAGCTAACTGCAAAGACGGAATCGAATTGAAATTATTTATTGTGTATTATTTAGCATTTTGTTTTTATATAGGTAGGACGGAAGTTGAATATAATAAAATTTAAAAGAAGTATTCGTTTGGTGAATATTTTTGTACGAACACGACTATTACGTACTATTTAAAACACGCATCAATAATTCATCATGAAAAGACAGAAGAAATCACTGCCGGTTATGTGATAAAAACCATGTGAATTTACATAAACTTCAGCTTTGATTTTCTCCACTTAGACAACGTTGCTTTTTAAAATTACTTCGCCAATGAACTCATAAGATAAGGTCGTTTTTTAAAACCTTTAGATTAGAGACCTTAAGATTGACGTTTACGGCAAACGTCAAACCGCTAGCCAGGTTTTTGATTTTACAACTCTATTATTATAGCTTTTACACCAGTTTTGAAATATCTTCAACTTATTAAACTTTTGCTCTTTATCAATGATTTAAAGAAAGCAAATTAACCACTAGTCATGCCATTCACCAAAGCAGTAAATTATATAAGATTTGGCGTTTGAAGTTGACGTTTGGCGTATAAATTTTATGCTTGAACTGCTACGAGGGCTTGTAGTCGTTAAAGCATGAAATTTATACGCCAAACATCAACTTCAAACGCCAAATCTTAATTTACTGCTTTGGTGAATGGCATGACTAGTGGTTAATTTGCTTTCTTAAATCATTGCTAAAGAGCACAAGTTTAATAAGTTTAACATATTTCAAAACTGGTGTAAAAGCTATAATAATAGAGTTGTAAAACCAAAAACTTCGCTAGCGGTTTGACGTTTGCCGTAAACGTCAATCTTAAGGTCTCTATTGACGTTTACGGCAAACGGCAAACCGCTAGCGAAGTTTTTGATTTTACAACTCTATTATAATAGCTTTTACACCAGTTTTGAAATATGTTAAACTTATTAAACTTGTGCTCTTTAGCAATGATTAGTTAAGAAAGCAAATTAACCACTAGTCATGCCATTCACCAAAGCAGTAAATTATATAAGATTTGGCGTTTGAAGTTGACGTTTGGCGTATAAATTTCATGCTTGAACTGCTACGAGGGCTTGTAGTCGTTAAAGCATGAAATTTATACGCCAAACGTCAACTTCAAACGCCAAATCTTATATAATTTACTGCTTTGGTGAATGGCATGACCAGTCATTAATTTGCTTTCTTAAATCATTGCTAAAGAGCACAAGTTTAATAAGTTTAAAATATTTCAAAACTGGTGTAAAAGCTATTATAATAGAGTTGTAAAATCAAAACCCTCGCTAGCGGTTGACGTTTGCCGTAAACGTCAATCTAAAAGTCTAATACCTCATGATAAAGCACTCCTGCTTGTGTTTTAAATAGTACATGATGAAAAGAATGAACGTTATTTTCTCAATCTGATAACACAAAGCAGGTTGACCAGCATCTGCTGTGCGATAGTGCTTGGTGAAGCCAGTGTGGGAGTTCTATAGTATAACTGAATATTTCAAATCCCATTGCGAAACATGCAGCCAGTATAGCGGGGTTTCTAGCCAGCGAATGCGATTATATAACAATGCAAATCTTATTAGTTCGGATCGCCAAAATGTCTCGACCTTATATTGAGCGTCTGATCATGCTAAGATAATTCAAACAGTGTGGTATTTGCCGAATATCTAACATTTTATGCTTCGTAATTCGTTTCAAATGCTGATATATCAAACCTATATTAAACTGTGATTAAAAAATGAGCCAGTGGTGAACACTGGGGTGGGGAGGGGTCCTCGATCCTTCCCCATTCCTCAACATACTTTTAAGTCTCTGAAAGATACCCGTCAAAAAACTTAAGTTGTAACAAAGTTTCATAATCGATGAAATTTTGATATCCTTTTAATTAGGGCAAAATATTATTAAATTTGAGCTATGATTTACGCCATAAGAGGTTTGAGGATTGAAAATAGCAGCAACACAAGGGTGAGAATGTGTTGGCAACATAACGTCTCAAAATTTCGCGACGTGTTCGCCACTTTTACAGCTAAACAGGGCGAAAACGCGCAACATCTTCTGAAATGTATTGTTACTAATTTCATAATCTATTTATTCACACTATGTCACATTTTCAAAATTATATAAAATAATTTATCGAGAATCCCTATTATAAAATTTGTTTTTATAGTCATGGACTTAAAATTTCAAACCTTGACGGCGTTCTATTCCTTACATGATCTGTGACCCATTCTTCTGTGAGACTTTCAACTTGCGCGACCTCTAGGGAGAATCTATAGGAAGAACAGTTTAGAACTGATAGAGCTATCCAGTATAAATAGAAAGTCCCTGCGACGGAGGTTGGTATAAATAGTACTTAGTTTAGTTTAGGTTTCCTCCTGTAGTAACACTGGATCAATAAGAGATGGCCCTTACTGGACCTCTAGGGAGAACAGTTTAGAACTGATAGAGATCTCCAGAATACATCAGTTTAGGTTTCATCCTGCATGTAGTAACACTGGATCAATAAGAGATAATTCTTACTGGATCTCTAGGGAGAACAGTTTAGAACTGATAGAGATATCCAGAATACATCAGTTTAGGTTTCTTCCTGTAGTAACACTGGATCAATAAAAGATGATCCTTACTGGACCTCCTCTATAGGGAGAACAGTTTAGAACTGATAGAGCTATCCAGTATAAATAAAGTTAGTTTAGTTTAGGTTTCCTCCTGTAATAACACTGGATCAATAAGAGTTAATCCTTACTGGACCTCTATGGGGAGAACAGTTTAGAACTGATAGAGCTATCCAGAATACATCAGTTTAGGTTTCATCCTGTAGTATAACACTGGATCAATAAGAGATGACCCTTATACTGGGTCTCTGGGAAGAACAGTTTAGAGCTGATAGAGCTATCCAGTATAAATAAAGGTTAAGGACGTTAAGGTATATATTAGTTTTGACAAATCAGGAGTCAGAGTCTCACCTCATCAGCTCTCATCTTCACTATCAGAATTAGGAACAAATTCTTCCTCTCCGCCAAAGATGCTGTATATATCTCCACTTTCCATAAGATCTTTATACGAACTTTGTTTAACTGTTTCAAAATGTTTTAATGGTTGTTTATCGTCCACCTTACACACTGCAGTTGCCTCATCAAGTAAGTCCGTTTCATTCATGCAGCAAGGGGCATCTTCAACCCCAACTGCTCGTGTAGTAACATTGTGCCAGAAGGTCTGTAATGTAAGAAATAATATGAAGTTAGAGCCATCCAGAAAAAATAAAGTTAGTTTAGGTTTTCTCCTGTAGTAACACTGGAGCAATAAGAGATGATTCTTACCGGACCTCTAGGAAGAACAGTTTACAACTGATAGAGCTATCCAGTATAGTAAAGTTAGTTTAGTTTTGTTTTTTCCTGTAGTAACACTGGATCAATAAGAGATGATCCTTACTGGACCTCTAGGTAGAACAGTTTACAGCTGATAGAGTTATCCAGTATAAATAAAGTTAGTTCAGGATTCCTCCTGTAGTAACACTGCATCAATAAGCGATGATTCTTACTGGACCTCTAGGAAGACAGTTTAGAACTGATATAGAGCTATCCAGTGTAAATAAAGTTAGTTTAGTTTAGGTTTCCTCCTGTAGTAATACTGGATCAATACGAGATGATCCTTACTGGACCTCTAGGAAGAACAATTTAGAACTGATAGAGCTATCCAGTATAAATAAAGTTAGTTTAGTTTAGGTTTACTCCTGTAGTAACACTGGATCAATAAGAGATGATTCTTACTGGACCTCTAGGAAGAACAATTTAGAACTGATAGAGCTATCCAGTATAAATAAAGTTAGTTTAGTTTAGGTTTCCTCCTGTAGTAATACTGGATCAATAAGAGATGATCCTTACTGGACCTCTAGGAAGAACAATTTAGAACTGATAGAGCTATCCAGTATAAATAAAGTTAGTTTAGTTTAGGTTTCCTCCTGTAGTAACACTGGATCAATAAGAGATGATTCTTACTGGACCTCTAGGAAGAACAATTTAGAACTGATAGAGCTATCCAGTACAAAGAACGTTAGTCTAGTTAAAATATATCCCAACTATAGGACTTACCGGCAACGCTAAAACCCAACCACGCCCAGTGGGTCTATCCGGTGCAGTATTAAAACATTTCTCTAATCCACCCTGACATTTCACCCACACCTAAGGAAACCAAGACACAATAAACAGACTGCTCATGGCATTCTTCACTCAAATATAGACAGACAGAGTAAGACAATGTTGTAGCTGGGTTTCACCAAGCACTATTCTAAAAGTATTCTCTCACCACTCGATATCAATAAATTATAAGCTAACTGTCTCGTCTAACCCTACAAGGTTATTTTCAGTTATTAGCTTGCACCTTCATATTATGTAATATTTAATGAAGAGAAGTTATATGTAAAATTTCCAGGTGCTAATAAATATCGATTGATTGACTATCGTGCAGCAGATGGTGGTCAATCTGCAGTTATAATGTCGATCCTTTTCATTACATGTAGTAGTCTTGTATTTGGTGGCAAATGAAAATAATTGAGAGATGGAGTTTGCTCCTAAAAATGTCGACATTTCTGCAGTTGGCCACCATCTCCTGCTCTGCGAGGGCTCACTGAAACCTAGCCTGCATGGAAGACTGGCAGCCCGCTGCGGAACACCTAAAAGGCGGGCGAGGCGAAAGAAGGCATCCCTACCTCATCATTCGCGCTAACAGACACAGATTGTACTCGACCAAAAATCTTCAACCAAGTCGTCCCTTCAGGAAATGTTTCAATGACTCCCTCTCTGTAATAATGTTCACCAAACTTATCCACCGTCCAGACTGTGTTCTTCCCCACTGAGATCGTGTTCAGAGGATTGTGTCCTGGAGCTGGGATACGCTCCCACATCTTGCCTAGTCATGAGAAATATTTTGAAATATATGTAGCTTTAATATATACTGGATTACTGCTGTTCTTTATGCTATCCAGCCACGACCTAGACTGGAATGTTCCATTGTCCAAAAACCACGACCAGCTGACAATTCAAAAAAGTAAAGTAAAAAGCAAATTCTGAAAAGACACGACATCTTGAAAATACAATATATGATTCAAAACTCTTGTGTCTTTTTCTCTTGTTTTCTATCTATCTCAAGTGTCTTGTCTTTTCCGAATTTCTTTTTTATTTAGGTTTCATTATCTTTCCGTTGTTTTGAAAATCTCACTGTTCTCCATGTTATTCACTCAGTCGTCGTTTTGATTTACTTAAATCACTCTACAAAGGCCTTTGCTTAGTTTAGCACGATCAATCCAGCTACATCTACAGATCAATGGACGTACCTGCGTCATCATATCCCGAGTAACCAACTCTGAGATAAGCGGCGCCGTCAACACCAATACCCCACACGCTGTAGTTACACCCAACTGAGATGCTTTGAAACTTTGCGTTGGTGGTTACATGAAGCCAAGATTCACCCTGTATACAAAACACACGCTCATCACACGACTGTCGGAAGTGTTGAAACCACATTGGATCAATGAGGGATGGCGCTGACCTTTTCAAATCAAATTGTTCAACACTTGATGTAAGTTACTGACCTGTGGACAGGCAGCAGTCACCGCTTTCCTGCACAAAACATCTCCTTTAAAATTGACCGCCCAAACTGCCACACTGCCATCATCGTGATATTTGCGATCAACTTGAATACTGATGTCTTTCAGTTGAATTGAGGGCAAGATTTCAACCCATGGACCCGTTGTGTTGACACACGCAGATCTACAAAACAAAACGATTGTTGCTGTTGTTTGTAGTTGTTTGTGAGTTGATTGTCAAAGTGGTCACTACATCTGCCTTTTATCTCGTGGGCATTTGTCTCGTTATAATTTTCAGGGTTTTTTCCAGGATTTTCTCTTGGGTCCGTTTTTGCAGAGAAGATTGAATTCAGCTGAACAGCTGGGAGTCTGGGGCAGCTGCGGGAGGCTGACACCTGTACCCAATAAGTGTAGTTGAGATGCAATGTGTTAAAGCAGACATAAACTGGCTAAAGATGGCGAATGCGTTGTTCTTCTTGTGTTGTGAAATGAATTCCAGCTTTTTCCCCCTGATTGTCGGGTTTCCAACTGAAACTAATTTCCACACGTCACGAATTTAACTCAAACAACTTCATTTTTACTGCACTGAATCTTTTGGTGAGAAGATTGAGTTTCAAAACTCAATTCAAGATTGAGTTTTTGGGGCCCGTTTTACGGTCCTAAAAAATCCCTGAAAAAAACACTGATTACTTTACCTCATGTGAGATGAGTGCTTTGAGATGAGAACGGACAAGAAAATGTTTCTTTGTGTTAAAGTCATTAGTTCCAACCCAGAGCTCACAAGACAAAGAAAAATTTTCTTGTCCGTTCCAGTCCACGGATAATTTTCCTGAGTGGAAATTAGCCTTTAGTAACACTGGGGACAGTTTATGGAACAGTTCGGACGATGATATGAAGTCAACAGAGAATTTAAAAAAAAAAAATCCAAATCAAAACTTTTTAGAAGATACTTACTTAACCAATAGAAATTTTAAACTTAAGTCTGATAGAAGATTCTAGTTTACTATGATTAGGGTATATATATTTTTTATATCTAACTTTCAGTGTGATATTTAACAATTATTCGCCGAAGGCGAAGTGATTATCGGTGAATAAAAACCGAGACGAAGTCGAGGTTTTTATTCACGATAATCACCGAGCCTGAGGTGAATAATTGTTTTAGTATAATTTCACAGGTGACTATATGGAAAAAAATAAAAAATACACATTTCTTCGTCATTTAATTGACAAAACGGCTTTGGCCGCCATTTTGAAAATCGCTTAGGTGATTATCTCATCTCAACGGCAACCAATCAGCATGGAGAATTTTCAATACTCACCTACTGTATGTAATTATACTAATGTAACATAACTGTAATTAGTTAATGAAATAACTAGTTGTAAGTACTTTCTGAAAAACTCTATTGGGAGAATATACATATATAATTAAACATTAAAGACGATAGTTACCTGCGCCAGCGGCGTCTTCGCACACAGTCATTCCAATGTTTCTCATTACTGTATTCCCTAGAAAAAAGATACATGCATACATTAATATATTGCCAGACATTTAAATGTTTGATTGTTTTTGTTCTATTCTATTCTATTCTATTCTATTCTATTCTATTCTATTCTATTCTATTCTATGGTTGCATTATCAGAACAGTAGCAACTAGGCATGTGAAAATGTGAATTTGGTGGCAACCGAATCCAACCCCACATACCCCCACCAGCTTTCTCTTTTAACCTGTTCTCCCCTCTTACCTTGGAAAATCCAGAGCATACATCCATCCATCCCTGTCCGTTCCTTCTGTCGTGTTGTAATCAACCTTCCACTCGTCAGACCACTGCCAGTCAGAGTTAGGGAGAGGGTATCCTTCTTTTCTACGTTCCAACACTCCTGTTTCATCGCTCCACTCGTAACGATCTGTTAATAACCGCCTAAGAAATGAAAAGAAAGCAGAAAGCTGCGGGAAGAGTTACATTTTATGAAGGTACTCTTATAAGAATTAACTAAACAAACTTTATTTATACTGGATAGTTCTATCAGTTCTAAACTGTTCTCCCTAGAGGTCCAATAAAGATCATCTCTTATTGATCCAGTGTTCCTGCAGGAGGAAACTAAACTAAACTAACTTTATTGATACTGGATAGCTCCATCAGTTCTAAACTGTTCTTCTTAGAGGTCCAGTTAAGCATTATCTCTTATTGATCGAAGGTTACTACAGGAAGAAACCTAAACTGAACTAACTTTATTTATACTGGGTAGCTCTATCAGTTCTAAACTGTTCTTCCTATAGAGGGTTCAGTAAGGATCATCTCTTATTAATCCAGTGTTACTACAGGAGGAAACCTAAACTAAACTAACTTTATTTTTCTGGATAGCTCAGGCAGTCCTTTGAGGTCCAAGTTATCCCTCATCATCATATTATACTACCTACCTTCCCCCAAATCCTTCCAAAGGGTTCCACCTCTGGTTTTCATATGTGTAGAACACATTTTGATCACTTTGATCATAAATACCGTGGGCGCTGCTCACGTCAGCTGGGAAAATCCCGCCACCAAAGCCACGTGTAAAACACCATGGCCTTCCGTCGTGCCCAAGCCCCCAAACAACATGATCCACCCCAGCCTCAACTTTGGCTAGGTGACCGCCCACTTGACGCCAATAAATGTGGTATGCTGGTAGACTTGTGAAATCTAGGATAAAACAAAAAAATCCATTAACTTTATTTACGCTGGATAGCTCTATCAGTTCTAAACTGTTCTTCCTAGAGGTCCAGTAAGGATCGTCTCTTATTGATCCAGTGTTATTACAGAAGAAAACCTAAAGTAAACTAACTTTATTTATACTGGATAGCTCTATCAGTTCTAAACTGTTCTTTCTAGAGGTCCAGTGAGGATCATTATTTACTACATGCACTAAAGTCGCCCCACCCCACGAATTAAAAACAACCTACCAAACTCATCTTTGGAGTCGCTAAAGAATACATCTCCCCAGGTGGTTGTACACCACAGAGCAGAAGGCTTGGGTGGACCTTCACACTTGCGCGCCTTCTGGCAAGACGCGTTTAATACCGTTACCCACTCGTTGAGTTCCTTTTCGCTCAGAGCCGAGAGCATAAGAAAATTTCTTTCCATGGTTCGTACGGCTGTATGTATGGCAAAGCAGTTCGTATGAGTCTGGTTGTAAACCCTAGCTATGCACGTGATATCAAAGATCAAAATTTTCATTTCTTTCGTCTTGTTTCCTTTGGTGTAGTGAGCTATTAAGCATTCCGCGTCAGCTTCGCTTGCTAGGGTCACGTCGCATGGACACCAGATGTGGTTACGTTTGTCAGATAGCATTCGGAATGTACCCGACTTTGACCAGCTTCCCTGGGGGAAAAATAACGACGTTCACTTATAGAACATGAACTTACAGAGAGTACTATCGTGCAACAGATGGTGGTCAATCTGCAGTTTGATGATCAAACTATTTTGATGAGTGAGAAAATGATGTTATATGTAGACGTCTTGTATTTGGTGGCAAATTAATAAGATGTAGTTAACAAACAAACAAACAAACAAACAAACAAACAAACAAACAAACAAACAAACAAACAAACAAACAAACAAACAAACAAACAAACAAACAAACAAACAAACAAACAAACAAACAAACAAACAAACAAACCTTGTCAACAGCCTGTTCGTAATCACAGTAAGGACTCAATTCATTAGTATCACGTGACTCTAGTAACTCGAGTACAGTCCCCCTCCATGGCCCATCAGTAAGATTTAATTTATTCAAACTGACAGAGCTAACAGAGGGCTGTCGTTGCCAGTGGTTATGCGAGTTGAAGAAATCCGCTGTCACATTACACGCGCCACAGTTTATCCAGTTCCAGTGATATTTCTCCAAGGTTTTATCCATGCCGAATAGTTGTTCAGAAAATAATGTGCCGTCTTCACCTGTGGGAGATCAGAATGAATAACCTAGCACCCGACTAACTTTGTACCAAATTGATAAAAAGGTCATCAATCCACGACCGTAGGACTCGTACACACGACTCTCTTCAAATACCTCTATTTAAGACTGCAGCTGGTCAACGATCATTTACATGTAGAGCCGTCCATATTTGGAACAATTTAGACAAGAACTTGAAAGACTGCTCTTCTCTTAAAATTTTTAACGTAGCACTTAAAAACATTTGCTTGCAAAAGATAACATTTAGTATAGCCTAAGACATTTTGTATATAGTCTTTGATAATTGTTTAAACTTATATTTGTAACCTTAATTATTACTGCATGCATGTAACTGTAAATAATTTCTGAAAAACACTTTTAGGGAGAAATTTATTAAATATCTATCTATCTATCTATCTATGAACCAACGAATGAATGAACGAACGAATGAATGAATGATGTCGGAGGCTTCGGTGGCGCAATCGTCATAGCAAGCGCCGTTCACCTCCGAGATCGTCGGTTCGATCCTCACATCGGACTAGTGAAATTTATGTGAAAAGAGTCCGTCAACGCTCTGTCGAAAGTCGTGGGTTTTCTCCGGGTACTCCGGTGTTCTCCCACAGGGAAAGTTGATATGGTGGGTTAGGATTAGCCCCCTAACTGGCTCCACTTACTCACTTACTAATTGTTGGCTGGCGGGATACATTGCATTTATCTAAAACCACGTGACCATAATCAGCCAAACACATTTAGCACTAGCTATATAAGAAATAAAAATATTTACCTCTGTTGCCCTCAATTTCCTGATGTGAAGAATTGCTAGACAGGCTACTCATACTGTCTGTCATTGAATGACCAATATTCAGATTCTTCCACTCTTTACCAGATAGTTCAGAGGAAGTGACATCAGACCGGAAGTAAACATGATCAGATCCAGTACTCAAAGTAAAAACCTGCGCAGCGCAAAGAAATAGACAGTACTTGACTGATTAATCACATGACAGACTGACAGACCTACTGATTGACAGACCTACTGACTGACGGACCTACTGACTGACAGACCTACTGACAGACCTACTGACTGACAGATCTACTGATGACAGACCTACTGACTGACGGACCTACTGACTGACAGACCTACTGACAGATCTACTGACTGACAGACCTACTGACTGACAGACCTACTGACGGACAAACCTACTGACAGATCTACTAACTAACAGACCTACTGACTGATCCACCTCAGATTATAAACTGACCTGATCATTCAAAGCCATAGAAAGAAGAGAAAAGTTTCCAACCATTTCGACCCATTTGGTTCCTTTAGCGCTCGCTTCATCTGTGTAACCAATAGATGAAGAAATACCACGTCGAAAATATACCTAACAACACAATGTGTTAGTCAATAAGTTTGCGAGAAAATAATGTGAATTCTTTTCATTATATGTAGTGTTAATATTTCTACCGTTCACTACCATCTGCGGAGGTGTTCCATCTGTAAAAATGGGGTCACGACCTATCATAATTGATAAATCATAAGTATTCTCTATTTATAATCACTCTGCCTATTTTCAGTTCCAAACTGTTGTGTTTCGGCTGTTGAGAAAGATTGTGACTTGATCTTTACGACCGTTACGATCATATATGGAAACTAGGGTTTTCTGAAAGCAACCTGTAAGGGCCCCCATTGCTACCAGACGTTTTTGCTTCTGAAAGGGCTACTTTATTGTACTGTTCTTAGCAGTGCAAAATCAACGTATGTTTGCGTACCTTTCCTTCCATTGTCAACAGCCATAAAGCGTTTGTTCCTACAGAGAGTTGGTAGACTCGATCATCAGGAAAAGGAACTGCAATCCAGGATAATCCTACGAAAAAATATAGTTTATAGCTACTTGGTCTATGGATAGTTCACCTAGTGTTTACACGAAGACAGATGATCTGCAAATCAGGTGATTAACATCTTAAAAATCAGTCAGTCTTTCTTCAATACAAATCAGGCCAATGATTCTGTTTAACTAACTGTGCAAGTACTAGCCTTGCTACAAGTTAACACTTAATTTTTAACATATTTTTAACCTGCTGTGTTGGTGCAATATTCTCAGGTGAATAAGATGCTTGTGATGTTACTCTGAGTGTATATCCACACCGGGTCCCTGACGGTGGGAATCGAACCTACGACCTTTGGAATACTAGCCCAATTCCCACCGTGGCCAGGCATATTTTTCAAGCCTGCCCGATGTGGATATACACTCAGAGTAACATCACAAGCAAATTTTTAACCTGTTGGTTTAAATTTAGAAATTCCTGTGCGAAGATAAAGGCTTCCTTGCCAAGTTATCATCCAAACCATGCCCGTAGGACCAACAGAGATCTGGCCAGCGTGGACGTCTTCTGGAAGTTCAACAGTCAGCCAGCCAGTACCTTCAGGACACACATAACTTATCCCTTGTCTGTACAGGACCTGGAAATTGTATTAACAGTTATTATATACAGTAGGTTTCACTAAGCGCTATTGTACAGTAGATGGTGGTAAATCTGCAGTTATCAGAGTGAAAAATAACGTTCATTATTTTCATAACATTACAGTACATGCACTGTTCTTGTCTTTGGTGGACAATAAATTGAAACACAGTTTAGATATGTACCTGTCCAGCAAAGTTGCAAGCCCACAACGCAATGTAACCAGGTTCACAACCAGGAATGGACATACCACCAGCAGAAATATCCTGGACAGCTCGTTCAACCAACTCTTCTGTATTTGGTGAACTTATCTTAATAGAGAATGAATAGTTGTTATATTGTTTTGTTTGTAGCTTCATAGTTAAACACTGATAAAGCTCAAGAGAAAACTAGGGGTGCACGGGAACCAGTTTTTTAAGTTCCGGCCGGAACCGGATCCAACCGGAACTGGAAAAAAGTTCCGGCCGGAAGTTCCGGCCGGAACCGGAACTAATTTATTAAGCCATATATTGTCATATGTTACTTTGTCCGCTGCCAGACAGGCAGACACTTCAAGTCATCAAGGAGAGAGCTCGCAAATGTTAGAATAAAAAGATTGACAAGCGTCACAATGAAGTGTTAATGGTGTACATTTCCCTTGCGTAGTCCAAATTTCTTCCTACTGTGACCTTTTGTGAGACACAAAAACGTTTGATATTCTATCTCTCTGAAAACAACAGAGTTCCGGTTCCGGCCATGCTTTTTTTACTAGTTCCGGCCGGAACCGGAACTCTAAAAAATCGGGGTTCCGGCCGGAACTAACCGGCCGGAACTGAGTTCCGGTGCACCCCTAGAGAAAACTGAATTCCACACAAGGCTTAAACCCATCAATATTTCAAGCTTGACACTCTGCTATGGCATGTTACATAGTTGAAACTACTACTTTGTAAATAACTAGTATCATTACTTTGTAGTAAGCGTGTATTTAGTTAATTGCCAATGTTACTCTAAATGCTTCAGCAATACCTGTAAATAGGTCATGCAAATAAAGCTCTTTTATAACTTAACCTTAGTCCAACTAATAAGAGTGTCAGGCTAGCTAGCAATCTGCATGTCATCAGGTAATCTCATGACTTAAGAATTTTAACAGTTTAACAGTTGGTTCCAAGTAAAACAAATATTTCTGAGCAAAACAGTGAAATTATTCAATATTTCCTCCACTGTTACCTTCATCCATTTCTCGAGCCTGCCAAAACGTCGATACCTTGCCCAGCACCTTCGACGGACACACGACTTCCACTCCTTGACTGGACCATACTCCCTTGGAAAATCCAGTGCATATTGCCAGCCCTGTGAATAACAAGAAAAGATACCATGGTTAGTAACCACAGTTTATCGTAAAGTAGAATACTACCAACAATGAACCCATGCATCTGAGATCCAACTGTCCAACTATCCAACAGGCACCGAAGAAATTTTTTTGAGAAATTTGAAAACGGAGTTTTTGCATTTGAAAACGAAGCTCTGGCATTTGAAAACGGAGTTTTGGCATTTGAAAACGAAGTTCTGGCATTTGAAAATGGAGTTTTGGCATTTGAAAACGGAGCTCCTGCATTTGAAAAGGGCGTTCTGGCATTTGAAAAGGGCGTTCTGGCTTTTGAAAAGGGAGTTCTGGCAAATGAAAAGGGAGTTTTGGCATTTGAAAAGGGAGTTCTGGCAAATGAAAAGGGAGTTTTGGCATTTGAAAAGGGAGTTCTGACTTTTGAAAATGGAGATCTGACAAATAGACAGGCAAAACAAACAAACAGATCTATCTAGGCCCCGGTGGACATAGAGTAATCTAATTATAGTTAAAACTGCTAAATATATCATGAACAATAGTACATTATAATATAGCATTTGTAAATTCTGAACGTTGATTGGCTAAGATATAACTCAATGTCAACACGGGAAAATTTCCGCCGCTTCTAAACACGGAAATTTTTCTTATCCTTCGGGCTTTTGACATCGCTATATTATAAAAAAAATATAAAACATTTTTTCCGTATTGATATATGTAATATATGAACAACAAGAGCGAGTGTTTCACCGGGATATCCAAACACGAGAAAACAATGTATGAGAACACGAGCGCGAAGTGCGAGTGTTTTCATACATTGTTTTCGAGTGTTTGGATATCCCGGTGAAACACGAGCTCGAGTTGTTTATATGGCTTCTCAAATGAATCGAGACGTAACAGAATGTTTTCGTTTGCTGATTTGAATAGAATTCTTAACCAAGCATAACGTCATTAGGAATTCTATTCAAGTAATTTTGCATGCGTAATTAAGATATTTGATGAAAACACTAGTGACTTTCATCAAGTATCCAAATGGCATCTTGTGATCAAATAGGTGATTATCATTGGCTGAATTACTCATGAATTATTAATGAATTTGAGAAAGTTATATCAACACTCGTGGAAGTTGGGAAAACTCGAAATTGTATGAAAACACTCCGCCCTTCGGGCGTCGTGTTTCCATACAATTTCTCGTTTTTCCAATTCCACTTGTGTTGATATAACTGTATATCAACACGGAAAATGTTTTATATTTGTTAAATCTAATTAGCACTAACAGATTAAATTTTTTTGTCTGATCTAGACCAATCAGATGAAAAGCAGGATTTGTGTCAGGCCCTCTTTTCCCTTCAATCCACCCACATTTACAGAAGAAAAAAATGTGGCCAGGCTAACCACTGGACCACAACATACCTTGTGGTCCCCATGGACAGTTTGGTCAATGTACCAATCATCCTCCCACTGCCAGTTTTCTGGTAAAATAAACGATTCTTTTGGAGTGCGTTTGGAACCATCTTGTGTACTCCATGACCAGCGGTCTGTTGGTAACATCTGGGGTGGATTGTATTTAGATTAGCAGTAGTAATAATCATATGGTGGTCAATTGATGGTGGTGGAGATGAAGGTGGTGGTGTTGATGATGTTACATACTGATGAGGGTGGTTGTGGTCATGATAGTGGTGGTTGCATGATGATCGTCGGATTTCACACAAGAAATTGTTCGGATTTCGGATCTGGCGAATATTTTACACGGAATTGCGGATCTTATTAACTCAGCGGTTTACGGATTTATCTAATATTTTGCCAGGGTGAATCTCTCAATTTTTCTGCGCTGAAGATTTTTCGAATTCATGTAAAGCTGCGCCAAAACCTGTGCCAAGAAAATTGTCGTGAAAAAATATGCGGTTTTCGGAAATATTCGAAATTTTCACCGAATTTTCGAAATTTGACTTTTCATTCTTCTCAAATCATAATTTCAAATATACTATTACATAAATGCTCAATTGCTTCACCAAATCTTTGCCAAATTGATCTTTGGGATCATTCTGCGCCAAATTGTTGCGCCAAATCAATATATTTGCGATCAATCTGCGCCAAAAATGTGCGCCAAACGTTGTTCGAGTCGCTGTTTTGCGCCAAAGATCTTTCGGAAATACACCCTCAAATTCACTCTGGATATTTTGGCTCGGATTGTGGATTTAGCTTGCAATTTAGTTTGGATCCTGGATTGTGACTTCACAGTAGAGCTTTTAGGGGCCACATCCATATTCATGTTGCCACCAGGGTCTTAGCTATAGAGGGCCGTGTTGGCCATGTTATCGCGGCCAAAAGTGCAAAAACACGGCTAGATAAAATGAACGCGTCTTCACTATTTATATAAGGCCGTGTATATAGGTTCATAAAATAAGGTGGTGCTATACTTACAACAGACAGAATTTCTTCCTATTTACGTCAAGAAAACTTGTAGAATCTACTGTTGTTGTTGAATTGGCAAAAGTGATCCGTGATGTTTTAATGTTTTGATGGATAATTGGAACTGTATGGTGTTCAAATGGTTTTAATTTTGTTGAAATAACTTAATTGTCAGTGTGCAATATGAGCGTATGCTCGCCTTGTATTTGGCTGCAAAGCATACAACAACCACAGGCATTGTTGTTGGCGAGCATAACTAGAGCCATTATTTTGCTATTCAAAGTAATTGACATGTGCACGCCCTGGTCATTAGAAACACGCCCAAGATCTAAAATCCTAGCTAAGACCCTGGTTGCCACGCATAACGTCGAATCGACGTTATCACCGGTACCCACCCACCCACCTCAGATAACGTCGATTGTTACCCTGCCGTATTTTGACCGCTTATTCTCATAAAATATGGTATATAATCAATCAATTTATTTCAGAAATGCATTAAAATGCCGAGGCTTCAATTCAAAGTTATTGACTATTGTGCTTGCCTTCATAAAATTAGAAGTTTTACCGCAGAAAAATGTCGCGATTCGCGAACACAAATTCACGCGCATTTGACACGATAAATGTCACTTCAATACTTCCATCTTTGTTTTGAACTCTATTAGTTCAAAATAATATAATACTGGCAAAACGTCGGTCTGTTCGGATGTAAATAGTCAAATTGCCACGAGATAAGTCAGATAACGTCGAGAAGCTAGTTGATGTAAAAACCCACCCACCCACCCATAACGTAGATTCGACGTTATGCGTGGCAACATGAATATGGACGTGGCCCCTTAGCGGATTCAAATTTAGACAAGACCATTGTCGGATCGCGGATTTTGCTTCAAATTTGGGCGGATCGGCGGAGTTGTATACCCCTATTCACCCCCCCCCCCCTGATGGTCATGTCATGATGGTCATGTCATAATGGTGATGATGGTGATGTGTTTAAGTTTTTTGTGCTATCCTTAAAAATTATTGTTGTAAATGAAGTTATTATTATCACAGCTAATTAAATCATACAATTATCTAATTACTCGATACGTTCACAAATTATCACAACAATTCATAAATATACACTCAAATTACTAACTAAAAACTTACCGATTTTTCAGACCATTTATAAATAGGCGTCCATCTCTGATTCTCGTAGGTGCTAACTTGCACTCGTATGGGTACATCTCTGCTATTGACATAGAGATAAACGTCCTGGTCGCCTCCAATGGCAAACGCACATGACTCCACTGCTGAAATACGTTTGATTATATCGGTTTCTTCCGACCGTAAAGTTAGTTTGTTGTCTTCAGGTGACAGCGTGTATGCAACGCCATTTGTATCTGCGAGCCATATAACACCTTTATTGTTCATAACTAAAAAAAGAATATTTTTTTTGCCTTTTGAAAGACATAGCTCTGTTGGCAGAAACAAGGAGTTCTCCGAAAATCGCCAACCGGAAGTTTCAGATTTATTTCACGCACCCCCCGGTTTCCAAGAATGCTGACTCAGCAGACGAATTTTTTTGCAATCCCCACTCCCCCCGTTTCCATAGATTGCTGACTCAGATATTTTTATTTTTTTGCACCCCCCGGAATTTGAAGAACTTTATTTTCTGCCAACAAAATATTGATCCTTAAAAGCAGGAATTTTGCATGAATACCGGAGAAACTTAGGGAATTTGACGAAAAACGAAGGAATTTCAAAGTTCTTACCAAGGAATTTTGGGTTGTAAAAGCTTGGCGAAGTCGCAATTTGATTGTATAGAAGTTCGTATTTATATTTTTACAATTGAAATATTTCAAATTATCCACATTATTGGAAGAGAATGACGCAGAATAAGCTGTATACTCTGGCATTTGTGTTAGACGCAGGCAGGATTTTGTTGGGGATGAAAAAACGTGGATTTGGGGCAGGAAGATGGAACGGATTTGGCGGGAAAGTTGACCCTGGCGAATCAATAGAGGCTGCTGCCAAAAGGTGGGGAGTGGGTGCTCTGGATTGTATACATATGTAGTAGTGGGGTAGATACAGTGGGTTGATACATATGTAGTAGTGGGGTAGATACAGTGGGTTGGGTTTAGAATATGGATGGATCAATAGTTGTCTGGGTGGGGTGGACAGTTGTCAGGGTGGGGTGCCCCCCACATTGGTACATTTTTAGGCACTGGTATAAAGCATTACACTGATCAGCTTCAAAACTGTTTTGCAGGAGCAAAAAAATTAAATATCTCTCTCAATAATATTTTCTTGGTAACAATTCCTGCAGTTGAGCAGTGAAGTAAAACCCACATATTAAACTGCAACATTGGCTTGTTTAGAGAGTTGTTTGAAGAATGTAATCTGACGGCAAAGAACTTAGGTCATGTTGGAATCCTCAAGTTTGAGTTTGTCGGTGAACCTCGAATTATGGAAGTTCATGTTTTTAAGACGAGCAGTTATGAAGGATCAGTTCAAGAATCTGAAGGTATGGTACATCGTTTTGGCTATATATACAGCCTCGTTTTCATGTTTGAGACATTTGGGTTTAGCTAATCTCACATACACGAACACAAGGCTCTATTATAGCCAAAATGACGTATTATTTGTGTGTATTATACTATCACTTACCTTATATATTTCACTTTTCTGCTTTCATAGAAATGAGACCACAATGGTTCCAAACAGACCAGATTCCATTCCCTGATATGTGGCCTGACGATGATCTTTGGTTTCCAATGTTGTTGAATAATGAAAAATTTGAAGGCTATTTCAAATTTGAAGGGCATGACAAAATATTGGATTATACACTTAAAAAACTTTAATATAAATATATCTCTATAAAATTTCACACATTGATATAGTACGTTATTTTCGTAACACAACAAGTCAGGGCATTTTAATTGTCACATCTTTGAGTTTAATAGTTTGTATATATGCATGTAGATAGAATCTTTGTAAATAATTACTTATAAGTATAAATGCTTTTGCGTTGATTAAATTAATAAGAATATTATGTCATACAATTTTTGATGTTGTTGAAACATATTCCATATATATCACTCTTCTCTAAATATTGAATAATCTGGTCTAATTGTAGCTCCACTGGACACACAACCCTTGAATTCTCCATTATACAAACACTTTAAAGCCACACTTTCAGCAGTTCAGGACAGTACCAACTTTTTAAATGCGAGCTGATGTCTTTGATTCAGGTTCATGGTATCCCACTACGCATCCTTCGGTATTTGTTAGGTTACCACAAGCTTGACACTAAATTGAAAGATTTAATATATGAACCTATATATAGGCTTCAAGTAATGAAATAAATAAGTTTCAAGTAATGAAAAAGAAATAAATAAAATATATTTCCAACTTACCATTCCCTTCACGAAACCAAGACAACAAGATGAACAACATAAAACATTGGAAATTGACATGTTAATATAATGCAAATACACATTGGATTTAGTTAAGACAATTACAAACAGTTACTGAGTTACAAAATATTATACAAATACATTCTAAGCTTACCCCCTTTGTTGGTTTTATCAATGAATCACAAGCAACATAGAAGAAAAAAAAAATTAATTAAAAATGGTTTATACTAGCAGATATTGTGTCTTAATAATGAACAGATATTTAAAATGGCCACAGTATGTGTCTCTGTTAATTAGTGGTTCTACTCTACCATTATAAAAGCTAACAAACGAAAGAAAATACTTACAAACACATCAGCAATCTGAAAATGAAATACAAAAGAATAAATATCAGGAAGGAATGCCATATGATTTATATCGTTTAGTCAAAACAATCATGTAATCAAGTCTGTGATATATGGGAGGGAAATCTATTTGGTTGATAATCTCTAATAAATGCATAGCAACGCATACTCACTGGCTATTCATTTTGGAAATTGAACATAAAAAAGAAAATAAAAACAATTAGTCAAAATCGAACTAATGGCAGCTAGATTGCAACTCTGTAAATGTTATCAAATGCAACCTACCCCAAAATGCCAAGTACATGCCCTTTTGTGATTATTCCTCTTGGAATATAACTTCCCACAATGCCGACAGTTTGATACAGTTCTCCGAAGTGTTCCGGGTGCACTGTGACTTGAAGACAACCTTGCCACACCTGTCTCCTTAGCAACAGAACTCATTGCTGGCTCAGATCGTACCGACATAGCGGTGGTTAGTCTACTACATCCTTGCTTGGATTTTATCATGCGTCTTTGTTCACACTCCTCTTCAAAACACTGTTTCTGCATGGCCAACCTGTGATCCCTGATCGCCTGCTCCATTTCTCGTCTTTTTCGTACAATCACTTGAAGATTTTGTTTCACAACACATTTCTGCGCAAGCTGATGCTGACGCAGCTCCAGAAATCTTATCTGGACACCACAGCAACATGAAACCAGGCGAAAATCACATTTTGTTAAATGATCTGGCAAATCTGTACGTCGTACTTTCTTATTACAACCCTTACTTGTGCAGGAAGTGAGAGCAAATTCACATTCGTTGTCAAAATGCTGCGTCAAAAACTCCAAAGCAGCAACCTTCTTGCAGCCTTTCGGGCAAATAACCTTTAATTCACCCAACTCTTTCAACCATTCGCCCTCCAAAGCCTCGGATGAGACAGCCAGCTCCTCTGAACACACAAGACAATTGGACTTGCGTTTCTTTCGCCGTTTAAAACAGACCCAACACAAAATATGTCCACATTTGCACAAAACTGGATCGACAAAAACGCCATGACAGTGAGAGCAGATGAATTTCGAGTCGATGTTATCCTCTTCAAAATGTTTGATGTTTAAACCCATTATAGACTTTTCAAAAGTGGCAAAAGAGCAGTCAATAACACTATTGCTAAGAGGGATATTGGGTTGCTAAGGGATTTAAATCCCGCGTGGGATTTAAACATCGCGCGCGTACCCCACGAAATACTGCACTTTATTCTAAAAATTTGAATTTTGTTTTAATTAAACTTTTTTTTCGGTTATAACAGTGCCTTTTTTAAGGAATTTTCACTGGGGGCAAACAGGAAGGCAGAACAAAAAATATGAGCCGTCGAGGTTTGGCGAACGCGCGAGTCTGAAGAGAGATTTTGTAAAACTTTAATTTATACAACTCTTTGTAGCTATAATCGTACAGCTATAACCAGTGACGTAGCCAGACCTTAATTTTTTTGGGGTGGCGAACCTCACGCCAAAGGCGTGAGACCGTCTAGGAGGGTCCGGGGGGTCAGTCTAGGAGGGTCCAATTTTGAAATCTAGGGTCCCTGAATTGCGATTTCAAACATTTTGGGGGTGAAATCTAGCAGAATTCCGAAGATTATAAAGTACATCGAAGACATGAATTTTTCCAGACATTTCTACTCGGAATTA
Organism: Paramuricea clavata; assembly: GCA_902702795.2. Taxonomy (NCBI): domain Eukaryota; kingdom Metazoa; phylum Cnidaria; class Anthozoa; order Malacalcyonacea; family Plexauridae; genus Paramuricea; species Paramuricea clavata. Next base: position 38,666 of record CACRXK020000086.1, read on the forward strand.
AATAAATTGGAAAAGTCACCTTGAAAAATAGGAGGAGGGGTCAGTGTCACCTTATTTCCTCTCTGTGATGCTGGGGGGGGGGGAGAAAATCCCAATGTGATTTTGATCAGAAATGTTGCATTTAAATCATTTTAGGTTCTATGAGACACCATTTCCGCATTCTCAAAATTGCGTTGCTTTTTCATACGATACAGAATAAATCTGAGAAGAAATATTCATGCTATGATGATGCATACATGTATTTTACAGTTAAAAATCTAAACTAAATCTATTCTTCTTGGAACCAGCATTTTATCGGATTGTTTGCATGAAATCTATCGCTATTTTGAAACACTCGGTGAAGAACAATATGAATTACACACAAGATGGCTGTGGAGGAGGCTATGGAAGGGCATAATCTCATTATCAAGTAAATCAGCTGCAATTCTGACAGCAATCATGAGCAATTCTGCTTCGCACTTCGGGGGCAGAAATGGCTTTACTGGGGA
>CACRXK020000086.1:39173-70160 GCA_902702795.2 Paramuricea clavata
AATTGCCCCCCCAGATATATAGTTAAAAAAGGCACTGAATTTCTTCTGCTTTTGTGAACATTTTACTGTTTTCAGGTAAGAAAAACAAACATGTGTTTATACAGTTATATTATACGACAATGTAGATGAGTTGTGTGCTTGATTTACACAGACACAGTACAACTCAAGTTGTAAGCAGGTTGCATGAGACAGTTTTGGGATAAACTTCTGTATATAGTCAATAACTATTAAATTCGGCCTCATTTTCACCATTACTGGACATCCATGCGCAGTTTTGCTAGACCTAAATCAATCTATATGAGATTTGAAAACCGTATAGCAAGTGTAGATTATTGCTATATGACTGAATCCTTTAGAATCCTTGCAAAAATATCCCAGGATTGTTTTATTTTTTGCGAGATTTTCAACGAATTTTCAAAGTTATTTTTGGCAAGATTTTATGATTTTGAAGAGCTCGCGGATTCGGAAAGGGTTTTTGTAGATTTTCCAAACGATTTTGAGATTTTTAGTTATTTTGTGGGATTTTTAGTGATCAGTTTATTATAGGAATTTTAAATTGGGAATTCTATACTGCAATAAATTCATATTCCGGAAAATAATGTAACTATTTATTATTTGGTTTTTCAAAATTCTCTATTCTGATTGGTTGACAAGCGGTCCGTAAAAACCCATATCCGGACCGTAGTCCGTATTTTCCGTATCTGGACCGGTGTCCCGGATGTCGTTTATCTGGCGGGAAAGTTTTGCTTTGCAAACAGAAAATATTTTTGCTTTTTAATTAAATTTCCAATTGTGCTTTACAGATAAAAATTTCAAACAACCAAATTGTTTTTTATTGAGCATGCATGCCTACCGTATATTGTTACCCAGTGAAACTGGCGACAGCCGATTTAATTCGCGCGAAAAGCATATGCTCACAGACTCAGTTCAGCCATATAATAAACTGATTATTGACCTCGCTTGTTTGGTCTGTACTGTGAAATATCAGACCTCTGTTTTTTGCATGGACCTCGCTCCTTCGTCGCTCGGTCCATACTAAAAAACCTCAGTCTGATATTTCACAGTACAGACCTCACGCTCGGTCAATAACCTTTTAATATATCTACAATTTTACCGACTTGTTTTAAATGTCAGGTTTTTATATTTTGTAGTAATCGACGATGGCGCCAGTCGCTACGTTAGCAAGCTTGATTCTTCTTGCCCAAATAATGAGCATTAATGCAGTTTTCACCAGACCTGATGCGACATTTGGAAATTGGAAGGCAATGTCCACCTGGTATGTTAATAGACATTCTAACTGTTTATGTTTCTGGGCCTGTTTTTGGTTAGCCATCAATTTTTTCATCATTTTTTCTAGTCGAAAACACCTAATCGGAAATTTAGCTGGCGGTTGAGAAACACAAAAAAATATTTCAACATTGTCAATTTAGCCTAAATCAAATTGACTGAACTTCAGACATCATTTTTCCTTTGGCGTACCATCTACTCTCTTCATTTTAGCATTATTTTACAGAAAAAGCACTAAACATATTTTTCAAATTTGTTTGCCGCTTGAGAAACGTATAAAAAATTTTTAAAAATTGAATATAATCATAACTATGCAGTATGAAGTAGCAAAGTTAGTATATTAATTAGTTTTGAGCGCGTGATACGTAACATACAAAATATTTCTCTTCATAATACGTAAATTTGTGGTAATACCGACAAGTTGATTGAATTTTGGTTAAATCTGGAAGAAAATTACATGAGAAATTAGCAAAAGTTCGCCTTTCTTTGCCCGGCAGAGTGGCTGAAATGCGCGCAATTAGTCATTATGTAATTTATGTATCATATGACATAATTTGATTCGCTGGCCGATGCATGCCGAATCTCCCATGCAGCGTCTGTACAACTTTAAATATACATAGAAATACAAGGCATTTTTTAATACCATGAACTGGTGGAGCACTTTCCCCACTGGGCCCCTTCCTCTGCCCTACCACTGAGGAAAAGAAATGGCCTATTGCCCCAAAGCCAGGGCCCAATGAGCTGTATTGAGTAAATGAGTTTAACATTGAAAAGAAGTTTAAAAAACAAAATTTGTTGGTGAGTATATACTTAAACTTATGTTATGTTTGAATGTTTAGCATGCAATTTATTACAAATTTCACCATTAAAACTTTGTTTTGAGAAGTTGAGATTTTTTAAAATGCGTTCTCAGAATGCAGAAAATGCTATTTCTGAGATCCAAATTTTAAAAATTTCCTGGGGGGCATGCCCGGCCCGGCCCCCCTTGCTATCTCGTGCCTGCGGTACTCGGCTCACACCATCGGCGATCGCATACTATCCAGGGGGAGGGCAAGGAAAATGGGCCCTTTGGCAGTTTTGCCCCACCACTGAAGAATCCTTAAAAAATGCACTGTAGAAATACTATGAGATTTCATATCAGTTGTTTTCCTCTCACTTCAAATAAATTATTCTGTAGGTTATGGTATGTCTCGTATAATAAGCTATTTCAGCAGGGGTCACAAAGACCGCGCATGGGCTTTCTACTGCAGGCAAGACTCAAAAGTGACAAGCGTCTGTCATTGGTCAGGTTGGTTAAATTGGTACAACGGCGAATTACTATACCAATGCCCAACTGGGGTTCTCGCAGGTAATGTATATAAATAATCGGCCATAACAAAGTTTTGCAGCTTTTTGATCTATTGTTTCATTAATTGATCAGGATTGATACAATTTTTCTGAATAAATTAAAGGTTTATTAGCATCCATTTCCAATCAATAAATCTAATCAACATGAGCTCCAACTTTGAATTAAATTACTTTTTGATTTTCAAAAAAAATTTTGGATTAGTCTCAAATAATTAAGATTAGAATAGGGTTAGATTAAGATTAGGGTTTAGGGCAACCCCGTCAGCACGAAGGCCCTGGGGACGAGGTTGGAGTTAGTGGTTAGGCCTTTACCAACAACAGAAACAGCAGCAACAACAACAACAACAACAACAACAACAACAACAACAACAACAACAACAACAACAACAACAACAACAACAACAACAACAACAACAACAACAACAACAACAACAACAACAACAACAACAACAACAACAACAACAGCAACAAAACAACAACGGCAACAACGGCAGCAACGGCTGCAACGGCAACAACAACAACAACAACAACAACAGCAACAGCAGCAACAACAACAACGGCAGCAACGGCAACAACGGCAACAACAACAACAACAACAACAACAACAACAACAACAACAACAACAACAACAACAACAACAACAACAACAACAACAACAACAGCAATCAACAACAGCAACAGCAACCAACAACAGCAACCAACAACAACAACAACAACAGCAACCAACAACAACAACAGCAATCAACAACAACAGCAATCAACAGCAACAACAACAGCGACAACGACAACGACAACGACAACGACAACGACAACGACAACGACAACGACAACGACAACAACAACAAGTATGTCGCCTCATTGTCTTAAACCAATGTACTGTATGTCACACACGAAAGCGAGGCTCATAGCCACAGTGACGTACCATGCGGAAGTATAAATATTTTCCAGTGAATTCATTGATAAATTTCATGATTTTCAATTCATAAGGTGTATACTCGACCCATAACAATATTTACCAAGACAGAAGATTTAGATTCAGATGCTGTCGCACCAGAAGAGTGTGTCAATATAGTTGTCGTTGGACTGGTTACGTCAATAACTTTAAAGGCCATAAGAACTATGTGGTACCATATGGCTATTTTATCACTGGAGCAAAAAGTCATCACCTCAACGTCCACCAGTAAGTTCAAAATTCATAATTTCTCCAAGAAAGTTTTGCTTTCATCTTTCATTTTGTGCGGAATAAGTGTGACGCTTATTCGCGGGCGGTGTTTAAAAAAATGTATTCCATTTGATCTTACTGTGTAGTTTTGTCTAACAATTGGTTAGTTTTGAGTATTAAAGGGAAATGGCAATATAATTTTTTATTTTCTCATTTGAAAGAACTTTTGAAACTATTTAATAACTTATATTACCGACGTCACAACAGGGATTAACCATATAAAAGTATTCGTTACTGACCAAATATTGATTGGTAGATGTTTTAAACGTTTCAAGTGATCTTGATATTTCTAAGAGCATACAGAGTATAATTTTGGGTGCAAAATGATTAGTGGTTGTCTAGATAAAAATATTGCGTGTCCCTGTTGTGACGTAACATGCATATCCACAAAAATCCAAGATGGCGGACATTTCATTTCTTTCGATTAAAATATTTGTAGAAGTAAGCAAGATATGAAAAAACGGTAAAAGAGTTTTATATATAGTTTTAAATGTTCTTTCAAACGAGAAAATAGAAAAATATATTGCCAAATATAATGGAAACCTATCAACAAACCTTTATATTTCAGTGTGTGTGCTGCATAGCAGACGTCGCTCCCTCACTATATACAAGGCTGCGTTCAGACTGCACGAGTGCCTGGCACTGGTGCCCAACGTTCAAAATGGTTCACAAAACATGTTGAGCACAGTGCCGTTGTTGAGTACTACGTCTAGAAGTAGTGCCCTTTCTTGGGCACTGTGCCCAATTTCATTTGGAAGCATCATGTTCAAACGAGGCGCTAAAACAAATGACTCGGGCACCAGTACCGGGCACCCAGTCTGGACGCAGCCTAACAACTATATATAATAGAGAGTTTATAAGCTTCGCGTCATACGTCAAACGCCAAGCAAAGAAAAATTTTACGGTATCAGGCAATAAAGAGTAAGTGAACTTGCTGTTTTCAAAACTGAAATGCATAATTATTCTTTCGACGCAAGAAAGAAAATATGAAACGAAACGGTTCAACGAAAATTTTGCCAAGAAAGTTCGAACCTGCCCTTTGCCGTTCCCGGTAACCTAAAGCTTAGGAACCGGTCATTAATTACAGGGGAGAGGGGGGCTGGTGGAAAACGAGGGGGGTCAGGTATTTTCGTGCATGAAAAAAGGGGTTTTTGTGCAATATAAATACCTGACCCGCATGACCCTGTTGTACCATAAAACCTACATATAAAAATAGAGACGGCAGTAGAACTGTAGTAAACTCCAACACAACACCATTTATTAAACTGATTTCAACATAAACATGTATATTGGAACAGCCGTTGACTCAATAAATGGTAAAGAATATATAAATTACGATACATGTATATAGGGCATAGTTGCCAACTCTCACAGATCCACCATAAGCATCACAGATTTTACTGAAACCTCACAGTGAGCTCACAGCTTCCGAAAATAATCCAACTGGTTCTCAGTTAAATATGTTGGCTTTGTTGCACATTTTAACCATTAAGAGTGACTTCATTTACGTCAAATTACATAAAACCTTTTTCTTCTGAAAAATTTCACGCCATTAAACCAGAATAGATAATGAAACATCACTTCATGCAACCTCGTACCGGCATGGGTATTCAACAATATGGTTTTGTATATCTAAAGAAAAGCTACCAAAACTTGTGTGTATACGGTTTAGAAGACTCTGGAAATGCCATTTCCAACGATATCTAGAGACTCCATATTTTCAAATTATTCCGCTCGGCGCCAACTATGCTGGCGCCTTGTGGGCCCCCCAAAGCAAAATCTCACGGATGTTTTATTCCCAATGTTGGCAACTATGATAGGGTAGTATGATTAAATGTGGCTTCACTTTACAAGAACTTTAAATTACGAATGCACCTTTTGTTATTTGCATGTGGAGGGGGGGGGGGGGGGGAAGGGGGTCAAGTGTAATTGTGTTATCCTCAAGGGGGGAATTAATTTTAGCATCTAATTTTTTATTTCCACCAGCCCCCCCCCCTCCCCTGTAATTAATGACCGGTCCCTTAAACTCCCTACTGACATTGAACTTACATGGAGATGGAAAACAATTAAAAGGGATTCCATGAACACCTTTTAAAAGCCACATAGATTGCTAGTGATCTACAAAAGTATCACTATAAATACAATTTTATAACAATGTTTTTTGGTATATACGTAATTTTGATTATCATTATCGTAAATGCGAGTACCTAGAAAATACGGTACTGTACTACTGTTTGGATCTGGAAGGGTGTTACTCATAAAAGTACATATGACATCATCATATCTCTTTCGTGTTTTTTTAGGGACAGAGTATGGCGATTCTTGATATGTCGTTTTCATTGAGGGGTTCTTGAAGTCCTGAAGTCCTGCATGCAATAATTCATCTTTTTCTATGTTTTACAATACTTACTTTTCTATCGTTTATTTAAGGCTATACCGAACATTTTTAGTTTTATAAATAGTTGATTTAAAGCGAATTGCTGCATACTCATTTTTTTGTTATTAATATTAACTGTAATTTTAATGAATGTTTACGTATTTGTAATAATGATTAATGGTAATAAAACGCAATAAATTCCATTCTATCGTGTACTGTTCAATAAGATATGTATGATATATGTCATGAAACCAGGCATTAAAATGACGTGTCCTTGTACGCACTCTGTGTTTTCATAAAAGGCGAATGTGTCCTTGTAAATTGAAAAGTGTGTACTGGAAAATAATGTACATAACCGTTTAATATATTTCAATTTGAGAATTTGAAACGGTATTGTGATGAGGCTGTTTTATTGCTTTGTGATTTCAGTATACACCTTATCCTGGGTTGGCTTATAATCATGCATCGATTAAGTATGAAAATTAATTTTTGAAGTACTGTTTAAAAAACGAGCAGGAGTGTTTTATTAGGTTTAAAGCCACGAGCGCGCAGCGCGAGTGGCTTTAGACCTAATAAAACACGACGTGCGAGTTTTTTAAATGACTTCAAAAACGTTTGCATAATAAGTCAAATCTTTATATAAAAATCTTTATATAAAGATCTTTATATAAAAATCTTTATATAAAAATCTTTATATAGTTTGCATAACAATGGTCTTTTGTTCAAGTGGTCTTTAGCCAGTGGCGGCGCCAGGGGAGGGGGGGGCAAGGGGGGGGGGAAGGCAAATGCCCCCCAAAAATTATTTTTTGCCCCCCATTTTGCCCCCCCTCAAAAAAATTATTAGTCACTAAGAGCGACTAAAGGCTACACAAGCGTTCTGTCGTTATCGGAAAATGTATGGCTTATAAGTTGTTATTACTCATTAGTGAATGCGCATATACATATGAAACTGTTTTTTACAGTTTCAATATTAGTTTGTAAATCTCTGAATGGTAAAACTTGCCAATACTCCAATAATACGTTTCAAAAAAAGACAAAAAAGCTTTAGTTTTGCCGAGTTAAATTCTCAAACGTGTAAGGCAATAATAAGATGAAAGTATCACGAAATTATTTGAATAAACCACATCGCATATATGGGGGGCGAATGTCCTAAAGAGGGACGATATTCCTAGGGTATTCGCCCCTCCCCCCTGGGAGGCGATATTCCTAGGAATATCGCCACGTTTTGAGGGGGGGGGGGCGAATTTCCTGGGGGGGGGCGACCTTTTTAAAAATTCTATCTTGCCCCCCCAAAATTTGAGTTTGCCCAAGCCTGGCGCCGCCACTGTCTTTAGCTGCATATGATATAAAGACGTATGCACGTGACTAATTTCTTACTCAAGATTGGATAATTGCTTCATGAATTGTTAATGATTTTTGAAGAATAGAAACAGAGTTTAATAACTTATCAACCGCTAATAAATGGTTAGTAAAAAACCAGGCTTAACAAAAGTGCTGAAATCTGTGTTTCACATATTCAAGTTTCAAGTGATTGTTCAGCAAGGCATGTGGAGGCAAAGTTTGTCCTTGTAAAAATTCCTTATTTTAATGCCTGTGTGAAACAGGTTGTTAGTCACAATTATGGACAATACCGGCTACCAGCCAACTCGTCTTGAACATAATATAGAAACACAATAATTGGCTACGACCGGAAAAAAACAAAAAACTTTTATTAAAGATTAAATTTTCGACTACATGCGACAAATAATTACAAAGTTAAGCATCGTCAATTATATACCAACGGTATGGAATAAATTACTAAATTAATTAAACTAAAACAATAAAAACGATGACTGAATAATGTCCGTGACTAGGCTTCCAGTTATTCCGCGTAAAAATTGGTTAAAAACACACACACACTAAAATTGCGAACAATGAGGAAGTTGTGCATTTAGTCATAGCCTGTGAAAATATGATGATCTCAGCATGGAAGCCCGGCAGACTTCAAAGCTACAAAATAGAAGACGTCCTTTGTTTGATGTTGAATTGTACCCCACCGTGCACAAATTGCCCCTATTGTAATGCCACATATCGATCCATACCAGTTTGGAAGTGTCAAAAGATCGTCTACTACACATGCCCTTGTACACTTAGTTCATTATTGGCTTTCTGCCCTGGAAGCACCAAACACGATGATCAGAACTTGTTTAATCGATTTTGCAAAAGCCTTCGATCGAATTGATCACAACATTCTCATGCATAAACTATTGATCCTTGGGGTCCCTCCGGTGCTTTTAAACTGGTGCTCGAGCTTTCTCCAAGAAAGACAACAACGTGTTAAAGTGGGAACTCACAAATCAAGTTGGAAACAAATCGCAGCTGGGGTGCCTCAGGGAACCAAATTAGGCCCTTTGTTTTTTCTTATTATGGTGAACGATCTGAGATGTAATGCACCATTGTACAAATATGTTGACGACTGTGCGGTTACTGAAATCATTAAATCATTTGACTTGCAGTCATCCAGTTTACAACGTGAGATCGACTACATAAATCAATGGTCGGTTAAGAATAATATGAAATTAAATGTCACAAAAACTAAAGAATTCAATATATCTCTGTCTAGCGCCCCACATTCGTTCCCTGCTTTATCTATAGACAATCAACATCTCGAAGTTGTCCACACTGTTAAGCTTCTGGGAGTGTACTTGTCTGCTGATTTAAAGTGGACGACGCATATTGACCACATATGTTCCAAAGCCAGTAAACGTCTATTTGCAATTCGAATATTGAAACGAAACGGCGTTGAAGTGTGGGATCTTAGAAATGTATACTGTAGCTTCATACGACCTGTGCTAGAGTATGCCTGCCCCGTGTGGCATTTTTCATTGCCTGTATTTTTGTGCGACCAAATTGAACAAATTCAACGCCGGGCTCTGAAAATTATCTATCCTGATTTATCGTATAAAGACGGTTTGAACGAACTCAATCTGCCCACTCTTGTTGATCGGAGGGTTTCCTTGTGTAAACGGTTTTACGAGAACAGTTTTGGCACTTCAAGTAAAACTTCTGACCTTTTACCAAGAAAGAAATCTTATTCATATAACCTTAGAAATGCTAGAAACATTCCACTTTTTAAAACACGTACAAGTAGATTTTATGACAGTTTTTTACCAACCTGCGTACGGAAATGGGACTTGCCTTGAACTATTCCAATTTAATAACTTAACACAATAATGCATAAATTTGTATTGTACATATAGTTTTATATATTCTAATCTAACTATTTTATTTTAATATTTGTTACTTGAGTTTTTCAGTTTCTTTGTAAACTGCCATTCAAGTTTTTAATAAATTCAATTCAAATTCAAATTCAAAAATTCAACAAGCCTATGGTTCACACTACCAAATTAATTCTGTCGGCGATTTTTCTCCTTCTTGGAAATATGCAGGGAGGTCGCTATAGGGTGTGTGTGTGGGGGGGGGGGTGTAATGCACCCCCAATAATTCAAACGTTGGTCAAAGTTGGTCAAAATTGAACTGATATTTGCCCAAAGTTGGTCAAAATGGAACTGATATTTGCTTAAAATTGAAGGTAAAACTCGGAAAAATTTGGTCATGGTTTGGGATAAAAGATGGTCGAAGTTGCCCAAAGTTATGAAATGGTTCGCAATTTTAACAATTTTAAAGCTTTCGTTATGTTTGCGGTGAAAAATTGGAAGCCTTGCTTATCTTGGTAGTCGAGAAATATTGAATATGCTTATGTTAGTCCTGAAAAATTTTTTCGACCATGCTTATTTTAGTCCGGAAAATTTTTTTGACCTCCCCCGTCGACAACATTTTCGGGAAAAATTTGTATGACTTGGTCAAAATCCTAGGAAATGTTGGTCAAAACATGACGACACCCCCCCCCCACCCCACCCCCCAATGTTGATGGCTTCGCGACGTCCCTGGAAATATGATCGAATGAATGCATGACATGCAAAAGACTTAGTCTTAGAATTTAATACTTCTAAAAAGCGATTTTCATTTGCAACCAGTATTCTTTAGAAACAGAAAATCGCCAACAAAATTGCAAGTGTGAACCATGAGGATTCATTCGTGGTTCATGGTTACTTCATTATACGAACGGAAAATATATACAATGAGTTCAATCACCGGGACCGTACGTGTACAAAAAAAACATAAATTCAGACAAAGACATAATACAATGACTTCTGTTTAGTTTCCGGATCGTCATATCCTGATAGCGGACTATGATTTACTATAGGGTTCTTTGATTCAGTTGCGAAAACAGCTCACTTAAGCTGAAGGGGAGGTTTTAGTATATACAGTTATATCTGCCCACAAGGTCAAGGTGCTGACGCGACTGTCATGCGAGAAGAGCATTTGCATGCCATAAAACATTTGGTTCTGTCGACATGAGACATGTCATGACATGAATTGCTGTCGCTTCAGAGTCGCAAAAGACCTGTCGTTCTATATAACGACGCTCAAACGCCTCTGTTGTACCTAACTTAAGCTAATCAAACGTCGCTCTTTGACTTTGTGTAGGCGTGTAGCAGTGTAGCACTTAAGACTAACAATAATAACAGTCTTTATTCAATACTCAAGACACACATCTGAGTTTACATTACAAAAACTGGTATACTGCATAAAGCCTGGTTCTCTAGTTAATCACTCCGTGTATTTGCAGTTCTATTTACATCACAAGCATTCTCTATTATCTAAGGGCATACATTACTATACCAAACCAAGCGTGATTCCAAACTATAGAACAGTAGAAGAACAGACATTAGTACAAAACCGATTTCGAGATAACAGACATTACTCATACCAAACTGATTTCGAGGAAGAACAGACATTACTACCAAACTGATTTCGAGGAAGAACAGACATTACTACCAAACCGTGCGTAATCTGGAAGAGGAAAATAAGTATTTATAGTATAAATTATAAGTATTCTCTAGGACTAGTTATTCTCTATAGGACGGGTATTTTCGGTTCTGATCTAAAATGTTGTATTTCGGCTGATGAGAAAGATCGTGACTCAATCTTTGCGACCATATGAAGCCGGCCTGGCTTCACAGGGCATGTATGAAAAAAAAACAAGACCTTTGTTGGAATTTGAATGCTTATTGCAATATGCAATGGCGAAGTTATTTAAAACTTTAATGATCCCGATTTGACAATTTTTTATGCAGTCATAACTTAATATGCTCCTTCATACGATTAGAAGGTATTTCTTTCTTTCTTTATTTTATTTATTAACTTTGCCAGCATAAAATTACGATAACAGTTTAAAATTTTCACAACAAAATAGTGTGGTCGGCTCACTGCAACAGCCTATTGAGTATTGCCATTTACTGCAAGCCCAATAAAACATGCACAGACATTCAACTGTAGACAGACTACAACACATACGAACAAATTATATTAGTTTCTAATAGCAGCAGGATATCGGATATGCATGTGATAAGACTTCGTACAGACAGAGTTACATTTTGGGCATATCATTTTAAATGTTCGAGGATTATAACTAATCATGAGGATATGATTATAATTAACTTCTAATTATTAATTATGATAATATCTCATTAAGGCTCATCTAAAAAATTAAAACAGTTCGGGTCATAATTTCGTTCATCTGCGAGAGCGTTCCATATTCGACACGTTCTGACAAAAAACGACTATACTGCATGGTAGATAGTGATTTTACATTTTCGGACAAGATATTTAGCGTTATTACTGGATGATGATCGAGTCAGTTGTTGCATAACATGAATGTCAGGAAGAGCAGACATTTCTACCAAATCGTGTGTGATTTTGAAGAAGAGGATGACAGTAGGATACGGGAATTTTAAATTCTCTGCATGCAGGAGCATAAAATCTTGTATTAAACAACAATAGCTAATGATTTCTATATTTTGCCATGCCCCACAGCCACAGGACAATTTCTAGCCATTAGAGACATTTTAGCAGCGATTCGCAATGCAAGTCGACGTTTTTGGCAGCAAACAGGACGGCAACGCGACGACGGAGGCTATTCAAACCATATTCCCGATCTCGTACAAAAGAAATGCCGGAATAATTAAAAGCCCACGAGAGTTAGAGACGTTGTGTTAGGGCTTTTTACAAGCTTTTTACTGAAATTTTCACGTCTCGTGCACAACGCAAACATGAAGACGCGACAAGCTAAACTACAAATTTGTTCGAAGAAGCGTGTTCAACTCCATAAAACCTTTGTTTTAGTCTCATCAAACTGAACTCAATTCATATACATGACATGCTGAGAGGATCATAGACAACAACTCTTCTTCGCAATAATTTATTTGAAGCAGTTTGTTTTGGCTGTCGTCGTCGCGTTGCCGTCGTACATGCTTATAAAGGACCCTAATAAGTTTTATAAAAACATAATTTGCGTCATTGCGAATTGTCTCTAAACTGAACCTTCTCTTTAGGACATCCGCATTATAAGTGCTTTTCATGTTTGACGTCATTAAATGAAAGAATTATATCAGTGAAGAAAGAAGGTTTATTGAGCAATTATCGCAAACAAAGAACCATTATTAAATACACGACATCCGTTCTTTTCATGATAATTTAGTGTGCATGTGTTTTTAACCAATTTTACTTGTAATAGTCACGAAACAAATTCGACTCTGGAACGACAGAAATTCAAATGTCGCTTTTAATTCTCATGCCCCAAGGCCTACATTGCATCAGTTATTTTAATTATTATTGCATCAATGGACGATTCTAGCTAGACGAAATTCTGATCTAGACAAGAAATCTGAAAATGAGTAAAATTGCAAAGTTTGGTTGCGAATTGTTGTATAAAATGAGGAAAATATACCCCTGTGAAATATAATGAAAATATAGCCCTGTGAAATATAACAAAATTTGCTAACTTCACAAGGCTATATTTTCTTCATTTTACAACATTTAGCAAACATGCAATGATGCAATCTTTGCAATTTTACACATTCTAAGACGCTCTTTCTAGCTGTGGTGTTGGATTTCGTTCTTCATGCCTTGGTCAAAATTTAGGCTATAGCTGGAAACCCATTATATATTTCTCTTTTCATACAACCCAAAATCACATCTAATATTCAAAACGTTGCTAATATTGAATATGTATAGCTTGAATGATTACTTACACAGTCTCTTTATGTTCAAATATCATGATAATGAATTACCGACAAATTTTCAGATTCATATTTTCAAACTAATATAGCGAAGTTCACTAAGATGACACTCGAAATGCAAATGAAATCGAATCTTGAGTTAAGTACTTGCATGGTATGTTTATGTAAATACCATGCACAACTTGGTCACTAACTTATTTAGCCTAGCCTTCCAACAACTCAAATCTATAAGGTCTGGGATATGCTAACCACTGGGAAATTTGTAAAATCTGAGGTATTTACAACACAATGTTTAGCATTCTTAAAAAGACACTGAATCATTTGAAGATAAACAAGACATGACATAAGATTCACAAAGCAAATTTCAGTTACTAGTGAATATCAAACCTCCCTCCTAAATTCTATTTTTATTCCACTATGTTTTGCTTATATTTTAGAGAAAAGGGGCCTTTAACTGGGGAGGGGGGAGGGGGCAAAATGGTTGAGTGGGAGGGGCACCTTGGGGGCTGCGGGCTATTATATTTGTTGCAATTATTCTAGTGTCTCATTATTTATTTTCTATATTTTATGTTGTTGTATTTAAGGTGACTCATCGGTTTTGCATTTATTGCGCATATCTAATAACAAATTCTAGCTAATAATTAGCTAATAATTTATATGTAGTCGAACTGGAATGTAAAGTGATCAAGAAACAGTAAGGGCAAAGAGAAAAGCACTCTGTATTGATTAAGCGTGCTTCAGGGAATACACCTTCAAAAATTACAGAACTCTGGTTATAGGGCACCTGTACAACTAACACTAAACCCATACTAAACCACATCATGTTGCATGTTGCACCCACTTTTTTATTTTATACTTTTATTATTTTATACGTTTTACATGCCATATTGGAAAATAAGAGAAAAATCATTTCTACAACTTGAATAATATTTCACATTTTTCGCGCATGCTTCCCAAAATAACGGTCTGAGAAGATGGGAAAATACATCTTTGCACCACGACAATGCACGTCAATGGTTTTTGTTTCGCTAAAATAACATTTTTCTTGTACTTAATCACTAGATAGACATTTTTAGTAGGATCCTTGTTCCTGTGACTCGTAAAAGGGTCAAGATGGCGCCATATGGGGGAAAAGGAGCCGATATTGCACTAGCTTTGCACTTGTCATATTTTCGAAACGAGTTTGGGGACCCCAACTTTTTTCTGGTTTAACTATGAGCATAAACATAAACTTCACCGCTGGGAAATTTCAGCAAATTCTCTGATGAATTATACTGGTGAATCACTTTAGGTGAATTATTTTCGCAACTGAAACAAACAACCCTATTAAATCAAAATCTATCAAGATATATAATGGTCCGGAACCAAACAGAAGTCATTGTATTATGCTGATAGAACCTTCCCTCCCCTTTCAGCTTAAGTGAATTATTTTCCCAACTACAACAAACAACCCTATTACATCATACTCTATCAAGCTATGTTAGTCCGGAAACCAAACACAAGTCATTGTAGCTATTATATGCATAGATCCTTCTCTTCACTTCACTTCAGCTAAGTGAATTATTTTCGCAATTAAATCAAAGAATCCTATTAAATGCACAACTTCCCCTCATTGTTCACGATTTTAGTGCGCGTGTTTTTAACTAATTTTTACGCGGAATAAGTTATTCACCGATTGCCTAGTCACGAACCATGCTTATTTTTCACCCTGCTCGGTTTCCATTTTTCTTATCGGGGAATATATTCAATATTCCCCCCTAATCAATTTCCGTTTAATAATCCCCTCTAATATTCAACTGCAATGTCAAGTTTGCAGCACAAAAAATGAGAAAAAACCACATCACGAAGGCAATATTGCATTAAGAATTATTTCCGGCTATTCTGACTATAAGGTTACATGCAGAACGCCCTTTTTGGCGTTTTGCGGAAAATCGCTACTGCGCGCTCAATATCAGTCCGATTTTCATCCAATTTTCACCAAATGTTCTCCAGTGCATGCAAAATATGGTAAAGTTGTAAAATTAACAAACAATAAAATAATGTAAGAATTATTCAAGAAAATCTTATATCGCGGTACCGTTACGCTTTTGAGTTGTGCTCCTGCTGGTTTTAAGTTATATTTATGAAAATATCATTTTTATACAATAAAATAGTTGTTCTAAAAAATGGTGTTCGGAATTTTTTGTTTATTTCGTCATTCCGCTGATATGGCGATTTCTTTGACGACTGCAATATATTTCTGAATTGTTTGAGTGAATTGCTCTTTATTTTTAAAATATCCAAAATTTAAAAAAAGCCGAACACTATTTTGAGACTGACGTCTTTAGCTATGTCCTGTGGAAATTTGAGAAAAATTGGTTAAAACCCGCAGGAGCACAACTCGTTTGAAAATCAGTAATTACCGTAAACTTTCGGGAGAAAATTGATTTGAATATTACATTTTCAATGTTTTTCTTATTCCAGCGAAATGTATTTTATTAAATAACTCTGCGAGTTTTCAATATTTTTCGTTCAAACTTGGTCAGATAGTAGGACTAGTCTAATGCTTTCATGGAAACCAATAAAAAAAATTTAGGCAAAATTAACACTCAAAGCTGTTCTGTAACCTTAACGGGGCCTCACAATGTGAAAAATAAGTACGTTATTTTGAGGTACCTCGGGGATATGTGATTTATTCACCTCGGCGCTGCATTCGCGCCTCGGTGAATAAATCACATATGCCCTAATTGCCTCAAAATAACCTATATACTTATTATAGGGCAATACAGTAAGTTTCATAGCTAGTGTAGTTTCATGAATATTGCCAAGCGTCAAGATTTTAATTTGCACTTCTAAAAACATTCCTAATAGACTTTTTAAACAGAATATGTAGGGATTAAATTTAGCCTGACTATGTCAGATTATATATATGCATTTGATTATATATATATGTATCAGATTATATATATATATATATATATATATATATATATATATATATATATATATATATATAATTGTTGTCTTTTCTACTTAAAATTAATTAAGTCGCAACTCTGAGTTTCACGTTTTCACGATCTTCAGGCGACGATGTATGTTCAACTAACTTTTCCTGCTTGGTGACGTTGATATCCGTTGTGCTGCTTGCGTGACTGAGTTTGCGTGCGTGATTGAGCTTGCGCTTATATATGTATATATATATATATATACATATATATATATATGTATATATATATATATATATACATATATATATATATATGATACATCTATGATACAGATGATACATCTATGATACAGATGATACATCTATATCAGATTATGTATATGCCTGACTATATGTCAAATTATATATATATGCTTATTCAAAGTTATACAGGGTGTGTAAAAACAAACAACGAGTCCTTCAGAAATTAAGGTATTGTTGTCAAGCTAGCTCCTATACATGCATGGAATTTAAAATAGCTTCTAATCGCATGCATGAAGAAGCATAACCATAAGCAGGGACGCCGGAACGATCATAAGGCAAAGGGGGGCGGACCTACAGCAAGGGCAATTGGGTAAAGCCCCCCGTCGCCAAAAAAATTTCGGTCAGTGTACCATTTTAGGGGTCAAAAAATTTTTCCGGACATACCATAAGTGAAATATAACTCTAAATTGTCTGAATCTCATAATTTTCGGACGAAAACCATCGTTCTAAATGTGATTTATCACGTATTTTTTTATAACTAAAAGGGCACTTCTGCCCCCCCTGCCCCCCCCTAGCAAAAGGCAGGGGGGGCGGCTGCCCCCCTGCCACCCCCAGTTCCGGCGTCCCTGACCATAAGTTATAACTGCATAAAAAATTGTTAAATCAACTATACTGTACATGCAGTGTACCATTTTTGTTATTAAACTCAGGCGTGTGTTCTTGACTTGAGTATTGAATAAAGACTGTTATTGTTGCTATTATTAAGTGCTACACAAGCCGTTTGATTATAGCTCAAGTTATATAGGTGCACGACAAAGGCGTTTGTGTAGAGTCGTTATACTGTAGAGCGACATGAGGTCTTGTCCACTATGCGATTCTGAAGCGATAGCAATTCATGTTATCAAATGTTATCATTGTTATCGAACTTCAGCGCGCTATTATACATGAATCACTTGGCGTATGAACAATTGGTTTTCATATTCAAAAAGATCAGGCTTTTAGCTATTGAATGACAGGCTTTTCATACCAAGTGGAGAAAAAATAAGCATGTACGAGGCCGATCAAAAATGGTAGTCAAAATCGCATATTTTCACCTCTGTGCCTAATTAAAACAATGCATAACAAAAGAAAAAGCAATTAATCGCGAACGTGTCGCAGCTTAGCTAAGATTTTTCCTACTTAATAATAATTATGAATATGTGCGTCGTTTATTGAAGAATGAAGTGAAAATCCATTTGGCATAAAAGCATGTTCTTTCCGAATGTGAAAAAATCTCGTTCACACGCATATAGTAATTCAGATACAATAGCGCGTTGAAGTTCGATTACCTTTTTTTTATACACCTTGTATATGACATGTCTCATGTCGATAGAACGACATGTCTCGTGGCCAGGGCCGCCGAGAGGTTGGCGGGGGCGTTACAATTGCTTTCGAGGGACTTTATCTCATTTTTTTATACCAAAATTCCGTACTTAGCCCAAGAAAACAGATCTCTTGTCCTTTGCGCGGAAATATTTAACACGGGGGCCCCCAGCAACTCGGGGCCCGGGGCAATTTGCCCCCCCTTGCCCCCCCCCCCCTCTGCGGATCGTGGCATGCCCTTCTTTATGACAGTCGCGTCGGCGCCGTTTGCGCAGATAGAATTTTATAGAACCTATAGAATTTTATAGAACCTATATTTTATAGAACCTCCCATCTCCTTCAGCTTAATTAAGTGAGCTATTTTTGCGACTGAAACAAACATCCCTATAAATCATAGTCTATCAAGATATGATACGTCCGGAAACAAAACAGAAGTCATTGTATAAAGAAAACTTAAGTGAATTATTTTCGCAACTGAATCAAAGAACTTTATTAAATGCATAACTTCCTCAGTCATTGTTCACGATTTTAGTGCGTGTGTTTTTAAAGTAACCAATGGACCACTTGCATTATAGACTAAACTTTGATCTAAACAAGTCTAGACAAAAATTTCATAACAGCTTGAAAGAGCATCACAAAATTAGTAACATTCCAAAGTTTCGTTGTGAAATGTTGTAAAATGCGGTAATATAGCCTTGCGAAGTTTGCCGTTTTTCAGTCATTTTGTATTACAAACGGGAAATTGACAGCCCCAAAGGGTAATGGCTGTCAATTTTCCCCGCGTAATGTTGGAATATTACTATTTTTGTGATGCTCTTTCAAGCTGTGATGAAATTTTTGTCCAGACTTGTTTAGATCAAAATTTAGTCTATAATGCAAATGTCTATTTTTACCGTGATAGATTTTAACAGGACGTAACTGAATAGAATTTAACAAGATATATATATATGTAGGGATTAAATAGACTATGTCTGATGATATGCCTATCCAAGCTTATTCAAACTTTTTTTTGAGAAAGAGAAACGTTTATTAAAACAATTACAATGCATGTATATTATTTAACTTATTCTAAGTTAAATAATCTGGACTACCTCGCACACATAGCAGTTATAGTGTGCTAAATTTTTCTCCGAGGCAATCTTCTCTCTCAAAAGTGACAGGAAATGATAAGTCTCTCTCCCACACAAACCCCATATACGCGCTGAAAACTATAAATGTGTAAAAGAGCTCGACCTCGACAGTACGCTGGTTGTATTGTCTCTTCTTCTCTCTTTCGTTTTCGTTGAGAAATAATTGAAGAGACTCTGGGGCATAAGGGTTAATAATCCTTATTCCAAGTTATACAGGGTATATCCCACCGGGCACACGACGTTGTTTCAACGTTGAAATTTGGTAGAAAAAAGGTTGCGACGTCGACAACCTAATATCTACGTTGCTCTGACGTTGTTTTACAAACATTGGTTCAACAGCAGCCAACAGACGTTGAATTAACGTTCATTCATGGTTAAATGTACGACGTCGATTTGTGAACCAATCTCAACGTTGTTTTAACGTGGATTCAACGTTGAATTATGGTTGACGAGATTGGCAACCTAATTTCAACGTTGTTTCAACGTCGATAAGACGTCACTATCACAAGGGAGGTGCTGGCTCAGCCCATTGGGATTCAAGGCATGTAATATGTGCAATTTGCTGAATAAGGAGCTTTTTATATGATCCCGCTTTGCCACGATGAGACGTAAGGCGGGGTTATGCACGATTCAGCAAAAAGCATTAAAAACTACATTGTTTTCTATAGTGATAGGTTATAGTGAGCTGTAAACGAAAGGTTGTTCAAGCAGCAATAAATCCAATAATAATCTTTTTGAACTACAAGATCTTCTCTACAACATTTGAGTTGTGTTAACCAGCATTTGAACCCGTTCGTTTAGCCTAGTCGGACTTATTTCAATACATCTGAAAATCATCCCACCTTCCATGATGTATAAACAACCCCTAAGACGCCTGTTCAGGAGGTAGGAAAAGTGCAATTTGAATATCACTGACATGCACCTTGCACAAAGTCGAAGGTCAGCTAAATGTCCTAATTCTACTTTCTTGGCATAAGCAGCTAGTTTTATACGAATACCTTCACTTTTATATAACATTTGAACATATAGAGACTTAATAAGTATATATAGTCATTTAAACTATACAATATTTGCAACTTTTTGACTATATTGCATGTGATTGTGCATTGTATGAAGAGGGAAAACATAATTGATGCAATAATTAAAATGTTCGGCGCATGAGAATTAAATGCGACGTTTGAATTCCTGTCGCACTAGAGTCGCATTTAGTTCGTGACTGCAAGTTAGGCTTCAGTTATTCCGCGTGGAATTAAATTGGTTACTGATAAAAACACACACTTGATTATCACGAAAAGTGAGCAGGAAGTCGGCATTTAATAATGGTTCTTTGTTTGCGAAAATTGCTCAATTAAGCTGAAAATATATACATTGATATCGGCCCATTCGATGCCAAGGTGTGGCTCTGAGCTTGCAGTGGTCGGGTATATTTAGGAGGACACAACGCTGTTTTATTCACTCCTTGCTCAGCAGTCGGCGAGTGAAGTTGGACATCTCAATTCTTCTGCTTTTGCGAACATTTTGCTATTTTCAGGTAAGAAAAACAAACATTCATACAGTTATATTATACGACAACTCGGGCGAGTTAATCGTGTGCTTGATATACAAAATACAACACAAGTTGTAAGCATGCAGGTTGCATGCAACTAAATCGACCTTTAAATTATGACCATTATATATTTTGCTGGACCTAAATTAATCTATGAGAGTTGAAATGCTTGTAATCTCCGAGATCGGGGAGTAATACAGTATAGGAAGTATATACAGGAAGATTTTTTGGATTTTAGAATCTTAGCAAAAATATCCATGAAGGATTTTGGGGGGTTTTGCCATGCAGATTTTCAGCGAATAGTAAAAGATGTTTTTGGCACGATTTTATGATTTTGAAGAGCTCGTGGATTCGGAAAGGGATCTTTGTAGATTTTCCAAAAGATTTTGAGCTATTTTGCCAACCTTTCAGCTGATTTCCATGGGGGGCGTGAAATAAAGAGGTTAAGTTGTCTCGTGGGGAAGATTATTCTAATGCATGTGAGGCTCCTTTATAATTGAAGCACATCTTGCCAAATTATTTCTTCAGAATATAGAAGAGCTAAATCAGTTTCTTTATTTCTGAGATTGTAAGCATTTGCTATCTTTCCTTATTGGAAAGAAAAAGTTCGTTTAGATTGGGTGCGGTGTGGCCATTTAAAATTTTATAAGTATAATTTCGTGTGCAGGCCATTTAAAATTTTATAAGTATAATTTAAAAGTACTGCTAGAAGTTTCCAATTTAAGTTTCTAAGCAAGTCAGCTGATCGAACAATCGAACATTCCCCCATGCATTTAGTAATTACTCTTGCAACACGATATTTTTACATTTTTTATCAACACGATATCTTGATATTTTTGGAGCCGTTTTTGACGCCAATTCCGCAATTATCCCATAGCGGGCTATACAGTAATAAAAATAGGGCTGCATGTACAATAGCTTGTATAGTATAACTATAATCTACAATTTTACGACTTGTTTTGCAGTAAACGACAATGACGCCAGTCGCTACGTTGGCAAGCTTGATCCTTCTTGCTCAAATGATGAGCATTAATGCAGCTTTAACCAAACCTGATGCGACATTTGGAAAGCAATGTCCGCCTGGTATGTTGGTAGATATTTAACTGCTTCACATATATATACCTATATATCTATGTGTCTTTGGGGCTGTTTTTGAAAATCCATGCATAGAAGCTAGGCCATAGAATGGAAATTCTATGGACCTTTATTGGAAATAGAATGGATTTTGATTATCCATAATAATTGTATATTTCCATTCTATGGATATAGTATCGAAATAGTATGGATATACTATGGATTTAGTGGTGCAATTGCAAATTTCATAGTATGGATTTCACTTTTTTTTCCAGTGGTACATTTATCTGTTAGGTATAAGGATTACCCTAAACCAAGCTATTATTCGCGCTATATATACTGAATGTATAAAGATGATACATTTAAATAATTTTAATGATTTAAAATTAATATAAATATTTCAAAATAAATTTGCATAACATGACAATGCAGTTGCTATTCAAAACACTCGAACTCGCGTTTTATCATATCTAAAACGCTCGGCTGCGCTTCGCGTTTTAAATATGATAAAACACTCCTTCTCGTGATTTTTAAAAATACATTGAAATACAACGTGATTTCACAACAGATGTTTTCCTCGATCTCACTTCAATGAATTATAAATGAATTATTCTGTAGGTTATGGGATTTCTCGTATTGTAAGCTACTACAGCAATCACCACAGAGACCGCGCATGGGCTTTCTATTGCAGACGTGACGCGAAAATCACAAACAGCTGTCATTGGACAGGTTGGTTGAATTGGTACGACCGCGAATTACTGTACCAATGCCCAACTGGAGTTCTCGCAGGTAATGTATAAAGTAGTTGTTCATAACAAAGCTTACAGCTTCTATTGTTTCATTACAGCATCTATTGTTTCATTAATTAATCAGGGTCGATACAATTTTTCTGAATAAATGAAAGGTTTGTTAACATCCATTTCCAATCAATAAATCTAATACAAAACACTAGGACTCTGAATAAAAATGTTGAATGAACAAGATTCTTCCATTCACAGTATATTTTGTCTCACTAAAGTTTATACGTTTTCTCAATTTTCATCTCTTGCGAAGTATTGTGCGCACTGATTACAAATTTCAGTATAATAAGTCATCATATTATAAAGATCACAGCAATAAAATGACGACAATAGCAACAACAGCAACAGCAACAGCAACAACAACAACAACAGCAACAGCAACATCAACAGCAACAGCAACAACAACAACAACAGCAACAACAACAACAACAGCAACAGCAACAGCAACATCAACAGCAACAGCAACAGCAACATCAACAGCAGCAGCAACATCAACAGCAACAGCAACATCAACAGCAACAGCAACAACAACAACAACAACAACAACAACAGAAACAGCAACAACACAGCAACAGCAACAGCGACATCAACATCAACATCAACAGCAACATCAACAGCAACATCAACATCAACAGCAACAGCAACAACAACAACAACAACAACAACAGCAACAGCAACAACGACAGCAACAGCAACATCAACATCAACATCAACAGCAACAGCAACAGCAACAGCAACATCAACAGCAACAGCAACAGCAACAGCAACAGCAACAACAACAACAACAGCAATAGCAATAGCAACAACAACAACAACAGCAACAACAGCAACACAACAATGGCAACCACATTACGATTACAACACACAATTACAGCACACAATGACAACACAACAATGACAGCAACAGCAACAACAACAATTACAACACAACAATGGCAACCAGGAAGTATAAATATTTTCCAGTGTTCATTGCTCGCAGTTGATAAAATTTCATGATTTTCAATTCATCAGGTGTATTCTCGACACATCATAATCATTACGAAGATAGAAGATTTAAATTCAAATGCTGCCGCACCAAAAGAGTTTGTCAATACAATTGTCGTTGGACCGGTTACGTCAATACCTTTAGAGGTCGTAAGAACTATGTGGTACCATATGGCTATTTTATCACTGGGGCAAAAAGTCATCACCTGAACAGCAAAGAGTAAGTTCAACAATCAAAATTTCAATTCCCCCAGAAGGTTTTGCTTTCATCTTGGGCCTTCATCTAGTTTGTTTGCAGTGTAATCATGAATTTTTACAATTGACTTGTCAAAATTTTGAATTGTCAAAATCTCTAAAATTTTACCAAAATTTTATTTTAAAATCTCAAAATTGACGAAATCTTACCAAAAGTAAAATATTTTACCAAATTTGGTCACACTGTCACTGACAGCACTTCCATATTTAATTTCATTTTCAATTTCCATATATGACAGCAATTTAATAACAAAAATTCCATAAATCATCCCAAATCATCCCAAAATATCACACTTCATCCCACACATGTTTCAACGTTTTGGATTTTGCGGGCTGGGGCGAATTTAAACTTGGGATAAGTTTGTTAAGAACAGATCTAGGAGGGCACAAGGCCCATATTGTGTGCAATATTATATGCAACTTTTCACTGAAAATTGGATTAATTGGACTTTTAACGCATATTTTAGTAAATATATTATATACAATATTCACTGGTTACTGAAATTTGAATACTTTTGGGTCAATAATTCATAAGGTTTTTTCGAGGGCTGTATTCATCATATCTCTTTCGTGTTTTTTAGGGACAGAATATGGCGATTCCTCATATGTCGTTTTCACTAAGAAGTTCTGAAGGCCAAGCAATTACTAATCTTTTTTGTATTTGAACGTTTATGTATTTGTAATAATGATCAATGATCTTTCATGTTTACAAGTAATAAAATAAAACGCAATAAATTCTATTCTATCGTGTACTTTATTTGTTGAGTATATATATAATTTTACTGTTCAGTTGAATATATATATATACTTATACCGGGTGTATGAAAAAACGCAACCTTGGAATTTCCTAAGAAATCCACTTTGCAATTCTTAATTAAGCATAAAAGATTTTAGGCCCCTGGGAATTGAAATCGAATTGCTAATAATCATATTACTGCTGTTGTGTGGTACTTGTAAAATAAAAACTTATAAATTTTGATTTATGCACTCGCGTGTGCAGTAATTTTGACAGTTGTGCTATTTCAAATTCCCAGGCACCTAAAATCTTTTTTCTTTAAAACAATGTCGATTTCTTGGGAAATTCCGGGGTTGCGTTTTTTTATACACCCGGCCCTGTGTACAGGGTGTCCCAAAAAACCCCCCAAAACTATTGAAATAACTTATTGTTAGAATTTGAATGCCCCAGCACTCTGCTGAATCCACAAGTGCATCAAAGCTTGACATAAGTAAATTTTATGCATAAAGAAACTGTTTAAAAAGCTGCTTTAAACTCCCAAGAGCAGAAAATCGTGCGCTTTACAAAGATATTTTAATTTCTTAATAAGTCAATATTTATAATATATGCACCCTGTTAATTCCCTGTCAATATTTTACACATCTTTGCGTTCAGCTTAGTGCTGGGGCATTCAAATTCTAACAATACGTTATTTCAATAGTTTTGGGTTTTTTGGGACATCCTGCAGTATACGCCCGCAGGATGAAAACATATTACAATGACTATATTACAATGAGTCTTCGGGTTGACCAGTGTTTAAGAGTATATAAATATATATAATATATATATATTCACTCCACCCTGATCCCATTCTCCCAAAATAATTTGGCGTGTGTTCAGTTTAAACTTCAGCTGTGTTTCACTTGATGCGGGCTTGGATCATTAACACCCTGCATATAAGTTTGAATGCACATCATCTAAATACAGTAGTGAGTAATCAGGTTATTTAACCCTGCATGATACTCGGTTAAAAATCTATCAGGATTCCAGGAATGTTTTTAGAAGTGCAAATTAAAATGTGGACGCCTGGGAATGTGTAACTACTCTGTGGATCTTTACTCTATATTGCCTTCGGCTTCTATAATATTGTTCATCACTAGGCTTCAGTTATTGATTAAAAACACTTACACGAAAATCGTGAACAATGAGGAAGTTGTGGCAATTGATACACCAGGCGGAAATCTTAGTTTAAAGATAAAGAGCAGAGCCCAGCAAATAACTTTAAATCCAAACATAATAAGATGTTGTATTGTAAACAACGAAACGTTAGCTAACAAATTTTTTACTTTTATTATGTTTGGATTTAAAGTTAGTTGCTGGGCTCTACTCTTTATCTTTAAACTAATGAGGAAGTTGTACATCTAACTAGTATAGGGTTCTTTGTTTCAGTTGCGAAAATAACTCACGCAAGCTGAAACAGAATTTCTATACATTTCTATATCGTGAGAAAAGTGGCGGCTAGCATGCCATATCTCATAAGACATGTTGTCATGTCGACATGAGAGATGACGTGTTAACATGTCATGACAAGAGCTATACATTTGAATTGCTCTCGCGCCAGAGTCGCATAGTGCGACAAAACACGTAAAAACTTCAAAAGTTGTTAACTTGTTGCATGTCTGCAAACAAGTTGTTACAAATCTGTTTACAAGCTGTCGACAAGTTGTGTTCCAACTACTTGTTCCTAAAGACGTAAAAATGAACAAGTTGTTACAAATCTGTTCACAAGCTGTCGACAAGTTGTGTTCCAACTACTTGTTCCTAAAGACGTAAAAACGAACAGGTTCTGCAAACAAGTAGTTACAAATCTGTTCACAAGCTGTCGACAAGTTGTGTTCCCACTACTTGTTCCTACAGACGTAAAAACGAACAAGTTGTTACAAGTCTGCAAACAAGTTGCTACAAATCTGTTCACAAGCTGTCGACAAGTTGTGTTCGCACTGCTTGTTCCCAAAAACACACAAGTTGTTACATGTCTGCAAACAAGTTGTTACAAATCTCAGGTTTACAAACTGTCGACAAATTGTGTTCGCACTGTTTGTTCGCAGTTGTTGCAACAAGTTTAGAACAAGCTGAATTACAACAACTTGTAACAAGCTTGATGGCATTAATCAGATTTGTTACAAGGTTGTTCTAACAAGTCTGATACGGTCATGATACAACAAGAATGTTACAAGGTTGATGACACAAGGTTGTAACAATATTGTTATATCATGAATGTATCGGACTTGTTGGAACAACCTTTTTCTATTTAATTGTTCGCACTGTAATAATATATTTACATAGAATATTTTTTTGAAGTATTTTCACAGAATCCTGAGGTAGGGAGATTCTGAAACCTTAGCAGGCTTTTTCGAGGAATGCTCACTATTACATGTTCTGAACTTAAATGTTTAAATTTTAAATGTTTCCTAAAAGAGTTAAAATTTTTAATACCCTTTGAATTCTCGTTTAAATTATTCCATAGTTTTACTGCCTAATACTTTGTTATTGAGCCTAAGAACAGCAAGAAACAAATTCGTCCAGGAAAACATGGGAATATAATCTTTATCTGCCCCTGACATACTAAAATAAGTTAACATGCAATGATGAAAACGAGGAAAAAAAGACTATTCAATTTTCCTCAGTTCCTGTTAGAAGTTCTTAACTTCCTGTTACAAGTTCCTGACTTCCTGTTCTGTTCTGTGCGTTTTAATTGGCTAACAAAAATAATCCACCAATGACAACGCTCAGAACAGAACAGAACAGGAAGTCAGGAAATTAAAATGGGAAGTTAGTAAAATTTAACCTTTTAAATTTCTCTGCATTGGAATATTGCAACAGCAGATAGGAACATTACAAATTCCCTCAAGGGATTTGCAAAGAGTTTTTCAAATTTGCAAAGACAATTAAGGAAATTCCAATTGAGTTAGAAGCTCGAAAGAGGAACAAGTATTTTACCTGTAAGGTCTCTTTATCATGCAAAGCAACTTTCACACGGTAAATTTGGCATAAATTTTTCTATGTATGATGAAATAATTTTAATGACATAATCATATACGTTAGGCGACAGTCGAAATAATTGATTCGGTGCATGAGAACGCGCTCCAGAGTCGAGTATATTTTCACGACTACAGGCTTCAATTATTCCGCGTAAATTTGGTTAAAAACACAAACTAAACTATCATGGAAAATGAGGAAGTCGTGCATTTAATAATGCTTCTTTGTTTGCGAAACGTGCTGAACTAAGCGCTGAAACAGAAGTTCTAATTAAATACATTTCTAGCTGCCCACTGAGTACCAAGGCGTGGCTATTGAGCAGTATATTGAGTATATTTAGGAGGACACAACACTGTTTTATTCACTCCTTGTTCAGCAGTCTGCGAGTGAAGTTCGACATCTCAATTCTTCTGCTTTTGTGAACATTTTATTGCTTTCAGGTAAGAAAAACAGACGTGTGTTTATACAATTATATTATACGACATTATATTATACGTGCTTGATTTATCACAGTACAACTCAAGTTGTAAGCAGGTTCGTGCGACAGTTTTAGGCAAAAATTGTGTAGTGTAACCAAATCGTCTTTTATGACCATTACTGGACATGCATTTTGCTGGACCTAAATTTATCTGTCAGATTAGAATACCGTATAGCAAGTGTAGATTATACAGTATAGGAAGATTTTTTTGTTTTTTTTGCCAGATTTTCAGCGTATTTTAAAAGATGTTTTTGGCAAGATTTTTACAGATGATTTTTAAGAATTCGAGATGTTTTTGGATTTTAAAACGTAAATTTAATTCTATATACTGCAATAAATTCATATTCTGGAAAATAATAACTAATAATTTTACGACTTGTTTTGTAGTAAACGACGATGACGCAAGTCGCTGCTTTGGCAAGCTTGATCCTTCTTGCTCAAATAATGAGCATTAATGCAGTTTTAACCAAGCCTAATGAGACATTTGGAAAACAATGTCCAGCTGGTATGTTGGCAGATATTTTAAAAAACTTACTGCATGAACTTCATGGGCATGTTTTTGTTGGCCATGTAAACGTGTTAGGTATATATAGCCTGTATATGGTTACCCTACCAAGCGGATCATGTTTTATTCGCCCTATAGCCTACTAGCTACATGTATAAAGACAATGCATTCCTAAAGGTTTAAATAATATACTAATTTAAAAATAAAATTTGTATACCATGACATGACTACGCAGTTGCTATGAATAGCTTCATCATTCATTGACATTGTCTTACAGACTATCCTAAAAGTATACTTATTTTTTTCTAGTCCGAAAAACCTTGGTCGGAATTGACATGTATCTGCATGGCGGTTGAAAAACACAAAATATTATATAATACCTTATTGAATTCTGATCGTTTAATTGGCTGTTTCTGGTCACGTGATATTGATTAGAAAATTTCATTTCTCAAGAGTGCAATGGAATACGTTCCATTGCACTCTTTGCGAGGGCAATTGTACTATAGGTTTCATTCGCCGAATTGGATGAAACATACCATCTTTCACCTCATGAAAATATTCGTACCATTGCACTCATAAACATTCATTATTTGTATATTGTAAATTTGAATACAATTATCATTGATGCTATAAAATTGACGCCATATTTTTATACAGCAATATAAGCAAAACGTACTGAACTCTACAGGGTGTATCAAAAAAAGCGCAATCCTCGACTGAAATGTAAATTGCTAAACAAATAATAGACGAAAACGTTAAAGTTTACATTCATTTTAAAGCGTAGCCATTCAGCTTTCTAACAGTGGGTTGTTTCTTAAATTTGACCCATTGGTTCGCGGGTAATAATACTTTACGTTATTGCGATTGGAGATTAAAAAAATTGAGATGGAATTAACAAATCGTTCTCATGAAAATAACTGATTTTTTCATTAAAACAAAAAAATGTTGCATTTTATTAAATGGATTGTAACAATAAGTATAATTACGGCTTTTCTTCCACTATTTTTAACTCAGTTTGAAACTTCAAATGCGATATAATTCTGGCTTGGACCATCTAAGCTGACCTAAGCTGACTGACATCAACTTGCTATAATTTCTGTTTACATTACATCGCAATTCGATGACACTCTGGCTCAGACACCAGAATGTTTTGACGATTTTTAGCATTCGTTTAGGATTTTCAAACAACCTGGTCTCTTTTAAAGTACTTTTAATTTGTTCTTACATGGTTTTCCAGATGTAGTGACGACAACATTAAAGTTTAAAGAAGAAAATTCTAACATTTAAACCGACTAAACAATAACATAGTAAACTTGCATAATTAAACAGCAACTAAAAATGATAGGTTTTACTAAATCTTTTCCTGTGCAATTATTACTAGCATTGGAGACAAGGATAATACTTTGTTTGAAAGAGAAAAGAACAGGCTTTGAAGTAAGCCTAAAAGCGTTTAACTAGAAATAGTATTTCGAAAGTTATTAAGCATAAAAGATGAATTGCGTTTATTTTGATACACCCTGTATAGGCACACGCTGAATACGCTAGAGGTACGCCAGATATACGGTACTCATACGCTGGCATTTCCAAGGATTTTTATGCGTATGAAAATTATTTCATTAATTTTCATACGCTTCTCATACGTTTCTCTCATACGCAATAGTGTGACAGGGCCTTAACGTACATTTATAATTTTTAGTGTGCGAGTTTTCTATTTTTGTGACCTTTGTTTTTACAACTACTTCATTGATTACAGCAGTGCTGGAAAATGTCCGGCAGCGACTTCCACGAAATTTTTAATGAGGTTACATATTAACCAAAGTTAACATATAGTTAGTAAACCATGCGTGACCCGAGGTGTGCCTTGTATGCGCTGCTTGCGCAACATATGGTCATTAGCTGTGTGGCACACAAATTGTGACGAGCTAAACCGAAAAGTTTGAATTCTCTCCATTCTACCCCTTTATTAAATAAGTATATACGGATTGTTATTATTATTAATTTTTTACCACCATTTGCAATGGTGCATAATGGGTGCAAGCTGCCCGAGTGTGGTTGGCAGTTCAAGATACCAGTTGCATGGATTTTTCCTTAATCCAAGTACCACCGCTAGTTCCCAGGCCATCTCGGTCAACAGCTTGCACCTAACCATCCAAATTGGTAAAGGCCCTGTCACACTATTGCGTATCGTACTAGCGTATGCCAGCGTATGAAAAATATCACTCATACGCCGGTATACGCTGACATACGCTAGGGGTACGTTATAGGCATAGCTTGTATACGTTTCAAGCACGGTCGCATACGGTGGCATACGGCGAGGCAGAAAATATTTTTTAAGCATGTTCAAAAATTTTGTGCGGATCGGACGTATGCTTTATACGATAAGCCAGGGCGCTATAAAACACGGGCGGTGAAACGGAGATAGCGCCCCTGATCTTTGTGTGATGCGCGTACCCCCCGTATACATTAATTTATATAAATGTCAATAAAAATGGAATTGGAATGTTTATGCAAAAAAGAGCTGAAAAAACTAAAGTAAAAAATGTTTTCTGCATTCCTAAACAACTTGATGGTTT
>CACRXK020000086.1:70327-94252 GCA_902702795.2 Paramuricea clavata
TGATCGAATGTGGGCATATTCCAAATACGAAAATTTTGGTGTGAAATGGGATATTTTACTTCATAATACGAAGGTAGGATAAACATTTTCACAGTAAGAATATTCTGACATTGCTTGGCTACTATTTTTCAATAATCATATAGCCCAAAATTGACCATGCATGCAATTAAAACAACTACAATTTGTAAAAAAAAAACACTACAATTTGCTCGACAATTTGAAAACTTCAATATATAACCGTTTTTGTGTTAACCAGCCGGCCTGCTCGGAATCCATTGAAAGTTCATTGTAAAATGTTTTTAACTAATTGATTTGATTTCTATTATTGGTATAACTGCCGCCGACACTCCAAAAATATTCAGCGTGAATCTTTTTTCGTGCGACTGCAGTCGTTGACATTGCAGTGACAGTGTTACGGAAAACTATAAAGGCTGCAAAATATCTCCAATTTATGAAAAAAGCACAAAAAAGCACCGTTCAATTTTACTTGAGACATAAAGCCAAGTTAAATGTCTATAGTTTGGTGTGTTCAAATTTATCTCAACTTATCTCAAAAAAGAAAAAATGTCGTCAAAATCGAGTTCAAAATGCATGTCTTTTCCTCAACAATCGCTTTATTCATTTTGCAAGTGAAATAGATACCAATTTTAACTATATAAGCTGATACTAGATCCTTCACTAAACGTTTATTGTATGTATTTGAGGCAGGAAGTGATTTCGTTCAAATGATAATTGAAAATTTGTGTTGTTTAAATATCGTCTTATCTGCATAAATAAGTATAGCACTCGCGAATCTATATATTGTCGTGTGGAGTATACGGAAAACTATAAAGGCTGCAAGATATCTCCGTTTTATGAAAAAAGCACAAAAAAGCACCATTGAATTTTACTTGAGACATAAAGCCAAGTTAAATGTCTATAGTTTCGTGTGTTCGAATTTATCTCAACCTATCTCAACGAGGAGAAAACACTATTTTAAACACGTCCGCGCTTTGACAAGAACGAAAAAATGTCGTCAAAATCGAGTTCGAAATGCATGTCTTTTCCTCAACAATCGCTTTATTCATTTTGCAAGTGAAATAGATACCAATTTTAACTATATAAGCTGATACTAGATCCTTCACTAAACGTTTATTGTATGTATTTGAGGCAGGAAGTGATTTCGTTCAAATGATAATTGAACATTTGTGTTGTTTAAATATCGTCTTATCTGCATAAATAAGTTTATTATACATTTATGATTTATATACATATGATTTTATATTTAACAAATATAAAACATTTTCCGTGTTGATATACAGTTATATCAACACGAGTGGAAATTGGGAAAACGAGAAATTGTGTGGAAACACGACGCCCGAAGGGCGGAGTGTTTTCATACAATTTCGAGTTTTCCCAACTTCCACGAGTGTTGATATAACTATATATCAATACGGAAAAAAGTTTTATATTTGTTTTATAATATAGCAATGTCAAAAGCCCGAAAAATAAGGAAAATTTCCGTGTTTACTAGCGGCGGAAAATTTCCCGTGTTGACATGGAGTTATATCAACACGGCTCTTAGCCAATCAGCGTTCAGAATTTACAAATGCTATATTATAAACATGTTTATTATACATATGATTTATTTATCATTGGATTCTGCTTTCGCATGATATCAAGAATTATTCAGACCTCGGTCTATTTTATCAGATAACATTGACCTCGGTCTGAATAATTCTTGATATCATGCTCAGCCTCATCCAATAATTGCTTAATAGCACTCGCGAATCTATATTGTCGTGTGGACTATACGGAAAACTATAAAGGCTGCAAGATATCTCCGTTTTATGAAAAAAGCACAAAAAAGCACCGTTCAATTTTACTTGAGACATAAAGCCAAGTTAAATGTCTATAGTTTGGTGTGTTTAAATTTATCTCAACGTATCTCAACGAAGAGAAAACACTATTTTAAACACGTCCGCGCTTTAAATTTTGCAAATATTTGCATCGCTTGAGTAAAATTTTTGCCCTGAAATTTTCTTTCAACGAGTGTTCAGTAACAAACAACACAAGCTATTACATGTGATATAACTTACTAAATAATATTTCAAATTTTAATTAACGAAACATAATTACTTAGCAGTTAAATCCTTTGTTTTCTCGTTTGTTTGTTTACATTTTTTGTTGTTGCCATTTTGTACGCGATTTTCTGATTTTTTTAGAGAAAGCGCGCTCGCGCCAATCCTAATGTGCATCACACATAGCACGGTCATTTATTAGCGCGTTTCCCTGCCCGTGTTTTATAGCGCCCTGGATAAGCATACTCTAGGCACACGCTGAATACGCCAGAGGTACGCCAGATGTACGGTACTCATACGCTGGCATTTCAAAGGATTTTTGTGCGTATGAAAATTATTTCATTAATTTTCATACGCTTCTCATACGTTTCTCTCATACGCAATAGTGTGACAGGGCCTTTAGTATGGTATTCAAATATATTGTAGTCGTTTCTATGGTGAATGTAGATATTAAACAAAATATCTGTGCAGGAAATTTTTGCGACTCATTATACTTTGTGTGTGCCAGGTATTCACCCGTCGCTTGACTGCCCCATATTTTTCAAGCTTTTAAAAGTTGTCGTTTAACTGGTACAATCCAGATTCAACATCACTATTTATAAATTGCGAGGTCCATATCCTTAGTTTTATAGCTTTTCAAGCATTTTTCCAAACTTTAAGGTTGAATAATGAAAAATCCCAAGGGTACCCCAACAATATTGAAAACAAGGTGAAGACATCTTACCATTCACCGTGACGTTAATTTCTCCTGTTTCATTTGTATCATTATTACTTGCATTACATTTGTAAACACCGTCATCGTTCAACGTTACTGATTGAATGACCAAAGTACTTTCTAAACCTGATTCAACAACTTTGGTATTTTCTAAAAATAAACAAATGCCATCATGGGAGAAAGAATCCTTTACCGGCTGAGAGTTTCAGCAAGGCAAGGTGATTATCGGTGAATAATCGCCGAGACGAAGTCGAGGTGAATATTCCCCGATAATCACCGAGCCTGACCTGAGGCGAGTAATTGTTTTAGTGTTTTTGCACAAGTTTTTTTGTGTTTTTCTGGTCTGAATTCATTTTAATTTCGCTTATTTCTTTATCACTAACTTCAACAAAACGGCTAGACGCCATTTTGAAAATTTCGATTTTGTTATATTCACCTGTAGGTGAATATAACAGATTAATAAGTCAAGTTGACCAATCACCTTGTAGGATTCGTTATGTTCACTTGTACAAAAATACTAAAAAAACTAATGTTATCCCGAAAAAATATGCATTTTAACAACACATCTATTTAAAAAAATAATTTTTACGCCATACCTTGTAAATATATACTGCTGAAGATTTTTCAAAATAGATTCGAAATATACAGTTTTTAAAATGGATGTGTTGTTAAAATGCATACTTTTTTCGGAGAAAGAGTGTTCTGCATAACAACTAGATTATATATGGCTATTTAATAACAAAAACATCTAGTTACTAGATGTTTTTGTTATTAAATAGCCGTATATAATATGATGTGTCAAGTTTATAGACGATACATGCATATTGTTTTAAAGGCCAAAATATATTAGATCATTGTGAAAATTCATCAAGCATACAGTATTTATGTTCTTCTCGAGTTTTTTGGGGGGATTTTTTTTACCTCCGGCCATTCTTGCGATCACAGAGTACGACGTCAGTCATCAGAGTAAAACAAAAGTGGCTTTTAACAACTTTTAAAAATTATGTTGATATCATTAATATAATATAATCAAATGTCTGTTGCTTCAAAAGAAGTCTCTTCAGGAGTTTATCACTTTACGTAAAATACTTACTAGATACACCTTTATTTGGTGTATTCCATTTAATTGTAGGTGTTGGTAGACCTACTGCTCGGCATGTTAACTCTAGTTTTCTACCATAACGTAATACTTGATCTTTTGACTTGTATTTTATGCTAACTTCGTCACCTAGAAGAAAACAATTCCTCCTTTTTACTCCTTGGAAATTTTCGTAATGTCGAGTTAGTCCAGGCGTATGTAGGAGTTTATATGAATACACAACGAATGCCACTCTTGGTGAAGATTACCGCCATCTTTACACTCTTTCTTTTTCCCGTTCTCATTTGCGTGTATACAGCGCATATTTGGATAATATGGTGGGTCGAAAGAGGGGGACATTGTACAAATTTAGTGACTGCTGATTGAATACGTATTGATTGTGAAAAGGACTAACACAAAGTGACATGCATGCATTTAAACTGTGATTGCAGGGGTAACGGGAAAACGAAATATAAGAATCAGAGGGCGACATTGGAAAACCATATTATGAAAATCACTAGAATGGTCAACTGGTATCTTGAGATGTACACGTGCATGCGGGATTGATTTTATGTATACAACGTGATGAACTTTTTGGGCACTTCGTGAAGACCCCGAGTATGCGGTTGCTCGTGACCGCTTTTGAACTTCAACAGAGTTCGTAAACAATCTGCCGATGTTTAACTGAAATGGCGCTTTTAATCTTTTTATGATCGAGACATTATCTTTAGAACACTTTACACTTGCATTTTTGCTGTGATTTCTAGTGCGACTTTCTCCTTCCGCTGCATGTGAACGAGTAGATGAGTAACGAATGTTCGAAGTATATGTATCCTCATCTGAACATTTATAACTTATCCACTCGTTCACATCCATCAAAAGAAGAAAATCGCACCTAAAATCGCAGCAAAAATTGCAAGTGTAAACGAGCCTTTAAAAGCAATATTTTTTACTATAATTCAAGGTGTGAAGGTACAGTCTATAACATTCTTGAATTCAAGATTCCCCTTATTTCGTTTTCGTAGCGCTTTGCATTGTGGTTATAGTGGTATCACTGATAAAGATAGCGGCCTCGAATGAAAATATTGAATGTTTTCGCGAATATTTTGCTGCTGGCTATCGCGCACCTGACCCTAGCTTTTTAGTTTTAAAAGTTCTTGCACGGGTCAGGACAAAAGATAAGCAATCTTGAATATCAGTGATACCACTATAACCACAATGCAAAGCGCTACGAAAACGTAATAAGGGGAATCTCGAATTGACATAAAATACGCGATTGTTCGCTCAATTTGCTATTTATAGACTACAATAATAAATATACTCGGCAATGTCAATAAACAAGCACACTAAAGGCCCGTTTACACTTGCAATTTTTGGTGCGATTTTAGGTGCGATTTTCTTCTTCTGATGGATGTAAACAAGTGGATGAGTTATGTTCAGATGAAGGTACTCCGAACATTCGTACCTCATCTACTCGTTCACGTGCAAGGAGAGAATCGCACTAGAAATCGCAGGGAAAAATTGCAAGTGTAAACGGCAGTAAGTTTTGTATTATATTATTCTTCACCTCGACTTGCAGTTCTAAAACAAGAGCAAATCCCCAAGAGCAAATACCCTGGGTACGAGGTTGTTCTAAAACATGTTTGAACATCTAGTCATCTACAGTTCTTTTTAGAACTGTATTTACGTTCACACTAATCAAACGCAATTTTTCCCTGTCAAACATCGGCAGATTGTTCATTGTTCACGAACTTCATTGAAGTTCAGTTCAAAAGCGGTCAGGAGGTGACCAAAAAGTTCATAACGTGGTACATAAAATTGATCTTGGGCGCCCAAATCTCGAGACATCCAACTTAAAATTTACCACTCTAGTGATTTCGATATTATTACTATTATTCGAGTCTTTCAATACGATTGTATGGGTTCCCGGCTCTCACTTGGTACAGATACCTACCTTGGACAGGACTGACCTCGGCGACAAGGGCAATATATTCTCACAGGCGTACAAACCATACGGGTGGGGAAGTGGGTTGATAGCTAATGAACTGTTTTAAAGTTTAACTAAAAACCCATCATCATCATTCCTCTCTATGGATGCACGAAACTCCCAAGCAACTCTCGCATAACCTACCTGAGCATAAAATGCCATTTCCTTCATAACCTTTTTTACATTTACACTTATAGGAACCATTTGTATTACTACAGTTGGCATACTTATGGCAATCATTTGGCTGTTCACACTCATTGATATCTAAATAAGTGAAAAAGAAATATGAATAATGGACTGGTCATAATTTAGCAGGCGGGGTGGGGAGGTGGAAACAGTGGGGGGTCACATATTTTTTAGCCAGGAAAAAGGGGGGTGTTCATAAAATATTAGACAGTTTATGAAGGCGGGGAGGGGGTCTGCTGTTTTAGTTCAATTAATTTTATACATGCCTTCTCACAGTTTGTTTGAGTTGCATTGAAAAAATTGATTCTTTAAACTTAGAATGAAAAGTTTGAAAAAACTAAAGTTTTATATATGACTATGTCAATATTGGTATAATACTGATAAATTTTAGTATTTGATTTAAAGCGCAACTAGAAAATTAGAAAATTTAAAGTGCAATTAGAAAATTTATTGAATGCAGGGTTTAGTAGTAGGTAGGTATATTTTTACTGACACGAGCAAGAGAGAGGGAGGGCATTATATATATATATATATCAGTTATAGACCTTTATATATATATATATATATAGTTTATATATATAGTTATAGACCTTTATATATATATATATATATATATATATATATATATATATATATATATATATATATATATATATATATATATATATATATATATATATATATATAATGTTGTGTTATTGTTCACTCCGTAATATGATAAGTAGAAAATGTTCTCGAGTGGAGTGTGTATTTCATAATTTCCATACCCAGTGCAAGCAGAAAGATATTGTCGTCTCCGGCGACTGGGTCTTGAACCCGCGACCTTCGAAGGTTGAAATATAACATTATCATACTCATTGTAAATTTAGTATTTTAATTAGTTTTATATAAATAGGAGGAAATATTATTGTAAAAAACATTCCACTGAAGAAGCCGTAAAAGGCGAAACGTTTGGAAAATATACTTTGTGTATTTTTATGTCTGAAGAAATCCCAAAGCCAAGTTCATACACTATCCAGACATGGTACCTCACACCCATTCATATATATATATATATATATATATATATATATATATATATATATATATATATATATATATATATATATATATATATATATATATATTTTAATTATATAGTGTAAAAAGAGTGCTCATCATCAAGAATTTAACAGAGCAAATAGTATTTTAACTTAAAATTGAGTCTGGAAAGTTTGAACGTGCGCACGCTGTGCCATCGCGCGTATAATTCAAAGATTCAACCGTCACTTGTAACACCGTCACCTGATGATCGCACTCAGCGATTTATCAGTTATAGACCTGAAACGAGGGGTATTCCACAAAAAATTACCCTGAGGGATGAAATATTCCGAGGGCGAAGCCCGAGGAATATTTCATCCCGCAGGGTAATTTTTTGTGGAATACCCCGAGTGAAAGGTCTATAAATGGTATATTATACCGAACCTTGCAAAAATAAGTAGAAAACAAATACCATTCAATTAACTTTTAATTTCAAAACACAACTTTTGATAACTTTACATTTAAAAAAGTCGAATTTCCCGCTCAAGCGTGGTATTCGAAGTCAAATACCATGGCCCCGGGTAAAACACCCAGGGTTCAAATTGCCTAGGTCATAGTATTCGCTGAAAAATACCATGGTCATGTGGTACAAATTTAGTTCTCTGATTGGACAAGCTCATTGTGAGGTATAATATATATATATCTTTATCTCTTTTATAATATAAATGAAGTTCAATAATCTTTCTAAACTTATACAATTACTTTACATATTTTTCTACGTTGCTCGAAGCAACGCTTTTGAAACCATAGTTTTCGACCGGATTATTTAGATCTATTTAGGCGATTTACAGTTTATCGACAACTAAATATTTTTTTCAAGAACATGAAAACACTTCGTTTACATTGAAGAAAAAAGAAACCCGACGAAAAAAGAACTATCATTTTGTAATTTTATAAGATATTAGCAAAACAGTGACAGTAGTGACGTTCAGAGCATGCAAAAAGATTTATGAGTAAATTATATTTACGAAAAATTACTTTGTTTTTACAAGGCTGCACGATTTTCACCGTTTTTGTAACTGCACATTTGCTTTGTGCCTTCAAAGAACTTAATATTTGAAAATCTATCCCCAAACTACAAATTAGACAACAAGACAAAACGTTTTGACGATGAAAACGTAGTTTTAGCTTTGTTTATACTTTGTAGTTTGCACTCCTATAGTCAAATTCAACATGGCGGATTTGTAAGGGCACGCATGAGAAAAAGTGGAGACATGATTCGTGATCCAATACACATTCTATATCTATTATTTCTATGTTATAATTAACAATTATAATATAGCATTTGTAAATTCTGAACCCTGATTGGCTAAGAGCCGTGTTGATATTTAACAATTATTCGCCGAAGGCGAGGTGATTATCGGTGAATATTCGCCGAGACGAAGTCGAGGTGAATATTCCCCGATAATCACCAAGCCTGAGGCGAATAATTGTTTTAGTATTTTTACACAAGCTTTTGTGTTTTTTGAGACTGAATCTATTTTAATTTCGCTTATTTCTTTGTCAGTAAACTTCCACAAAACGGGTAGCCGCCATTTTGAAAATTTCTGTTTTGTTATATTCACCTGTAGGTGCATGAATATAACAGCTTATTACGTCAAATTTGACCAATCAACGTGTAGGATTTGTTATGTTCACTTGCGCAAAAATACTAAAACTCAATGTCAACACGGAAACGTTGGAAAATTCTTAATAAACGAGCAGGAGTGTTTTATGTAATGTTTACAACATGAGCGGCCGTGTTGTATCGGATATACAAACTCGAGCCGAAGGCGAGAGTTTGTATATCCGATACAACACGGACGCGAATGTTGTAAACAACTTAAAAAACGACTCATCTCATAAGTTCATTGGCGAAGTAATTTTAAAAATAAACGTTGTCTAAGCCGAGAAAATCAAAGTTAAAGTTTATGTAAATCAACATGAATCTGTGGCAGCGTTTACACTGTACCGTTTTCGTAGCGTTCTCGTATTGTTCGAGAGAACTAGACTATTGTCTTGCGTTCCCTTGAGGATTAAGAACAATACGAGAACGCTACGAAAACGGTACAGTGTAAACGCTGCCTATATCACATATACAGATACGACACGCTTATGATTTTTCTTTGTGTTTTCTTTATGAATTATTAATGTTTTTTAATAGGTTTAAAGCCACGAGCGCGCAGCGCGAGTGGCTTTAGACCTAATAAAACACGACCTGCGAGTTTATTAAAAGGCTTCAAACACGACTACAAATTCAATAGATACACTGCCTTATTAGTATTCTTTATATAAAGAATACTAATGAGGACACGACTACAATAGATACTGCCTGATTAGTATTCTTTATATAAAGAATACTAATTAGAAGTGTTTTATCAGGTTTAAAGCCACTGCACGTGACATATTATGGTT
The DNA here is from genome assembly GCA_902702795.2 of Paramuricea clavata. Classification (NCBI taxonomy): domain Eukaryota; kingdom Metazoa; phylum Cnidaria; class Anthozoa; order Malacalcyonacea; family Plexauridae; genus Paramuricea; species Paramuricea clavata. The sequence goes on from CACRXK020000086.1 coordinate 79,828, forward strand.
GACATGATTTGCCAATAAGCTTATGAATTATTAATGAGTGTTTGAAACGTTTATAATTAACGCAATTTTCGCCTTCAATTGCTCTTTAAATGCTGGTCTGTTTGAGAAGTTACATCATATACTTGAGGTCGTTTAATAAAGTGTTTTAAAACACATTGATGTGTGTATAATATCATTAAAGATGATGTCCACTCCTGTGCACATGCGAGAACTTTGTTTACGTTTTTGAACTGCTATATTTGTAAAATATGATACACTGAATATCTAACACTTTTCTGGTTCGCTATACTTGTAAATGAATATAAACTGTACGTTTCAATTCAAAAAAGTTCGAAAGATGTAAAATCTGGGCAGTGTTTATATTTGGGGGTCCCCCTTTGTTATGAGCAGAACTGATGCGCAGAACGCAGTGGACATCATCTTTAAAGTGTTTCGAAAATCTGCTCGACAACTCGCAATATGAAAGGTATCTTAAAATGCTTGACATATTTTAAATGCACCTAGCTAGTTGCACAGTAAATACTGGTATATCATATTTTAGTGCACCTACCAACACAAGAAGAAATCTTTCCATCGCCTGTGTAACCAGACTTGCAAGGACATGAATACCCTCCATCCTCATTACGACAATCAGAAAGATCGTGACAATTATAAATACCTAAGTTACACTCGTCTATATCTATAAAAGGGAAATAGAAAGAAACGTAAAGGTCTATCTCTTAACAAAAAGACTTTCGAACTCATAAAGATAAAAGAGCGTCAGTGCCGGAAACTAGGGCGGGGCCGAGGGGCGCCCCCAAGATTAATTTCTGAAAGCCTTTGACTGATAGCCGAATGACATAATAGCATTGGTGCTCATAGGCCATTGTCTGAATGAGAAGAATTGCACAGAGTCAAAATGGTGCATGGTAACATGGCAAAACCTGAACTAGTCTCGCGAGAGAATCGCGAGGCATAAACACGCGGGACTCGAACCCCAGATGTGGCTTCAAGAAAAAGATATGCAGTTTATCTGGAGGTAGCATTCCATTAATTTCACTATGTAATACACGTCACACAGACAACGAAGTGCGGCTGTGTTTACGTCACCATAATATAAACAGGGTTCGTACACCTTCTCCCTTTTAAAATTTCATGACTTTTCCATGACTCCCCATGGCCACTTTTTTCAAAATCCATGACCTGGAAGTCTGGAAATTCTGAAATTCGTTAATATTTTAACGATAACAGATATAATAAAAGAACAAAATTCACTTCGCTCTTGCAAAATACATTATATAACATTAATATATAATCTTTGTTCACTGTTCAAAATGCACGCACGTCATTGGTCAAAATCGATCACGTGTGTTTTTGTTACCTGGCAACAACGAATCCTGCGAATGCATTGACAATAACGCATAAAAAATGTGCATTATTGAAAATGGCTGCCAGCGAGGCTGCCGGCTCAAGGTTTGCTCGAGTCGATGAGGAAGAAATTAATCAGATTATAGAGGATGCAATACCTAAAAGTACGAAAAGACAAACAAGCTGGAGCATGCTATCTTCAGAGGCCAGTAAACCAAGCAAAAATGGCGGTCTCGGGTCCACAAAACACACTGTTTCCCTCGGTCTCAGTAAATAAGTGATAATTATTGTTATGACTGGTAAATTGAAATAAGTAAAATACTTTGCTAATGTTATGTAAAATTTCAATTTTCCACGACTTTCCATGACTAAAATTGATTTTCCAGGGTTTCCAGGCCTGGATTTTGGAATATTGAAATTCCATGACTTTCCAGGTTTGCCAGGACCCGTACGAACCCTGTATAAAGCCTAGGGCCATTGATTAGATCTAACATCGTGGCCGAAGAAATTGATGTGACTTCACACCGAGCCTAATCCTAACCCTAACTTAACCCAAACTTTTCCGACTAATCTTCGGTGTGACTTACTACATCAATTGAGTGCAGAGTACCAGGGGTTTATACAAGCACTTTTCTACCACCGGTATACGGTAGTAAAAACTCAATCTTTCTCTGTAATTATATTTTTCAATTACTTTGAAAAAAGTATTTGATCGTTTATATTCTTTTCCATCCCTAAAAGATGCCATGATTACAGTCAACGTCAAGGGCGAAGTCAAGCGTCAGAATAATGTCCGAATTAGGCGCCAGGAGAATTCAAAAGAAAACACTTTTCAAGATGTTAAATGATTTTAGGCGAAAAAGGAGGCGGAACATGTTGCATCATCTGAGATACGGTTTTTTAGATTCAAGTTATTTTGGGAGAAAACTGTAAATATGTGGACGGAAGATATAGCCTTTGGTTGGAAAACTTCCGAATGTCTCGGGAAACTGGTTCGATTTTTTATGCAAGAAATTATCTGCTGGTCTTTTGCGACTAGACACGAGCTTCTGAAAAGCTGTACATAGAGATTTCTTCACTTCCCCATGTTGCAGAAGTCCTAAACATTCGTTTCGAACCAAATCTCTCCTTTTTGTTATTTTTTGCCTGCTCTTAGGCCAGGGGAATGGAAGTGATATAGAATACCATCCACTGTCTGCACCATTTTGAAACATTTTCATTATTTTGTAAAAATGTCACCATTTGCTGAATAATCAAGTATTTTGATACTAACCGGCCGAAGAAATTAAAACAAAATTACAGCGTGAAAATGTATAGTTTGTATCACTTTCATGATCACTTTGTCTTTGAATGATGTTGTCACCACAAATGTGATATTTAGCACGGGCTGTCGGGCTCAGGATTGGATTTTGTATATGTTTGAAAATGGCGTTCGTTACTCTTGTTCGATTCTTCCCCTTTAAAATTGAATCGCTTTTGTTCTTCTCCTTAAAGGAGAATCACCCAAATAATGAATAATGGACAAACCCGCATTATATTTCAAACATTTTCGGGCGGTATTCTATGATTTTCATTCTCCTGGCCATTTCACTGCTATTTTCAAGAACGCTTTCTTCGATAATCGCCTACAAGAGTCTACACGCTAGCCAATACACAATCGATCTATAAATAACTCATATATTCAGAGTGATTTTAAAACACCTTAATCTATACAAAATATCATTGAAGTGTTTCGAAAATCTGCCCGACACTCGAAAAATGGAAAGGTATCCTAAGTCTAGAAGCCAGACAGTACACTTTAAGTCTTTGAGAAGTTACATCATATACTCAAAGTCATCATCATGTATTAAAGTGATTTTAAAACACCTTAATGTATCTCTAATGAAGTTGAATATGTTGGAAACAGACAAGCAGTTAAAATCGAACAACTGGCGCCTAAGCAAAACAACAATAATTTGAAACACATTTTTGTGGCATATATTTTTGGCAGAGAAGTGCTCGAAAACAGTTCCGGCCGAACTGTCTAGAGGCTCTAGCTAACATAAGTTTTCTCTAAAGAAACAGGCGAATCGCTAGACTGCAGAGGGCATGCTTGACTCTGTGCATGTTGTTCAGCGAGTTGAGACCTAGTTGGACTGGTGAACAACCATTGGTATAGGGGTATAGGACTATAAGGCACATTACCCAGGGTACTCAAAGCCGGCTGACGATTACATGCAAAAACTGTAGGTTGTTCTAGAGGAACAGGTGGACTTCTAGATAACAGGGGAACAGGCGGACCCCCGTTCAGATCCGTCAGGTCGTCGACATTGAGACCTAGTTGGACTGATGAACAACTATTGGTATAGGGCAGATTACCCCAGGCCACAACTGATAACCTCACTGACCATGCACATCGAGTCTCTAGGTCTGTCATTCAGGTCTTCAGTGCGACCTGAATGAGCAGTGATTGCGCTTCACGTGGTAAGTGTTGTCCATCGGACAGCACTTCCCTGCTATTAATGAGTTATTTATTACATTTCTTCACACAAGTGGGTTACAAATCTACGAGTAACATGCCTAGCTATACAGGAATGTCCCTTTTATTAATGAACAGTCCTTTCAACACGCTATTGTATAAACGCAGATTAGTGTACATGATTATTGGGAGGTGGGTTTTTTCATTTTCACTTCTTTTGCCAAGGTTTAGATCCCTTAAATTATTAGCTAAAAATTTTGCCAGAGATGTTAACGCACTGGCTAAAGTTTTGCGAATGAACAGTGCACGTCGAAACTGTGATCAAAACTGCGTCCTTGCACAAAAAGGCGGCCATTGTATGCATGCACGAGTGAAGAAAAAGCCTTCAGGATAGTTTCTGATTGGTTAATCCCAAGTTTGCATCAGTTGTTCACATGCTTAGTAGCCTAAGTTCGATTTTTATCTGATATTTTGTAAGGACTAGAAAACGGTTCCCTTATTCTACCGAGGTACTTGGACCTTGTACGGATTATTTTTTTGTGACGCAGATGTGTTAGCAAACACCCTCGGGCAAATGGAGTCTTCTAGAACATTACTCCATTAACCGTAATTTATAGCTTTGCTTAAATTGATTATGTACAATATCATTAAAGTGTCTCGAAAATCTGCTCGAAAACTCGAAATATGATGAGGTATCTAAAAGTGCTTGAAATATTTTAACTGCACCTAGCTAGCTGTACAATAAATACTGGTATATCATATTTTACTGCACCTACCAACACAAGAAATCTTTCCATCGCCTGTGTAACCAGACTTACAAGGACATGAATACCCTCCATCCTCATTACGACAATCAGAATGATCGCGACAACTATGAGAACCTATTTTACACTCATCTATATCTATAGAACGAAAATAGAAAGAAACGTAAAGGTCAAAATCTTATAACAAGCAAAGTTAAAGGGCGTCAGTGCTGGAAACCGAAGGACGCACCTAACATTAATTTCTGAAAGCCTTTGAATGATGTATAGCAGTATGACATAAAAGCATTGGTGCTCATAGGCCATTGTTTGAATGAGACGAATTGTCATTAAAAATCACCGCTGAAGGGGTTTTTAAGGTTTATTCCACCATCAAATAAAAAACCTTCAAATTAAACAACACCAAATCCAACGGCAAAATTATTCAAAACACAAAGAATGCCAAGGGAAAGAGCCCAGGTTTTCACTCATCATTATAATTATATCCTGTCTGAATTAATGCAGGCTGAACTGCCGAAACGTTTTTAATAACATATAGAATTAGGCGCCTGGAAAATTCAAAAGAAAACATTTTTCAATTAATGTTAAATGAGTTTAGCCGAAGAGGAAACGGAACGTGTTGCATCATCTGAGATTCAAGCCTGGAGCAAAGGCATTGGGTTATTTTGGGAGAAAACTATAAATATATGGATGGAAGATAGACATTGGTTGGAAAACGTCCGAATGTCTCGGGAAATACCATCGATTTTATATGCAAGATTTGTCTGCTCATCTTTTGCAACAATATACGAGCTTCTGAAAGGCTGTACATGTGGAGATTTCTTCACTTCCCAATGCTGCAGAAGTCCTAAACATTCGTTTCGGACCAAATCTCTCCTTTTTGTTATTTTGTGCCTGCTCTAAGGCCAGGGGAATGGAAGTAATATAGAATAACGTCCACTGTCTCCATCGTTTTGAAAAATGTTCATTATTTGTAAAAATTTCATTATACTTGCTGAATAATCAAGTATGTTGACACTAACTGGCCGAAGAAATTAAAACAAAAGTACAGCGTGAAAATGTGTAGTTTGTATCACTTTCATTATCACTTTGAATGATGTTATCACCACAAATGTGATATTTAGCACGAGCTCAGGATTGGATTTTGTATTTGTTTGAAAATGGCGTTCGTCGATTCTTCCCCTTTAAAACTGAATTGTTCTTCTCCTTGAAGGAGAATCACCCAAATAATAAATGAAAAAACCCGCATTATATTTCAATACTATGAGTTTCATTCCCCTGGCCATTCCACTGCTATTTTCATGCAAAAACGCTTTCTTCAGTCGATAATTGCGCGAATGGCGCGAACAGTCTACACGCTAACCAATACAAAATCGATCTATAAACCGATCTCCAGCCCATTTCGCGTTCACACTTACATCGAGTTTTTCAGAAGTTACATCATGCATATATTCAGAGTCAATTATTAAAGTGATTTTAAAACACCTTAATTAATGATACAAAATATCATTGAAGTGTTTCGAAAATCTGCCCGACACTCGAAAAATGGAAAGGTATCTTAAGTCTAGAAGCCAGACAATACACAATGGATTTATAAATCGATCTCAGCCCATTTCGCGTCCACACTTCACTTTAAGTCTTTGGGAAGTTACATCACATACTCAAAGTCATCATCATGTATTAAAGTGATTTTAAAACACCTTAATGTATCTTTAATGAAGTTGAATATGTTGGAAACAGACAAGCAGTTAAAATCGAACAACTGGTGACTAAGCAAGACAACAATAACTTGAAACACATTTTTGTAGCATATATTTTTGGCAGAGAAGTGCTCGAAAACAGTTCCGGCCGAACTGTCTAGAGGATCTCGCTAACATAAGTTTTATCTAAAGAAACAGGCGAATCGCTAGACTGCAGAGGGCATGCTTGACGTTGTGCATGTTGTTCAGCGAGTTGAGACTTAGTTGGACTGGTGAACAACTATTGGTATAGGGGTATAGGACTATAGGGCACATTACCCAGGGTACTCAAAGCTGGCTGACGATTACATGCAAAAACTGTAGGTTGTTCTAGAGGAACAGGTGGACTTCTAGATAACAGCTCGGGCAAATGGAGTCTTCTAGAACATTACTCCATTAACCGTAATTTATAGCTTTGCTTAAATTGATTATGTAGAATATCATTAAAGTGTCTCGAAAATATGATAAGGTATCTAAAAGTGCTTGAAATATTTTAACTGCACCTAGCTAGCTGTACAATAAATACTGGTATATCATATTTTACTGCACCTACCAACACAAGAAATCTTTCCATCTCCTGTGTAACCAGACTTACAAGGACATGAATACCCTCCATCCTCATTACGACAATCAGAATGATCGCGACAACTATGAGAACCTATTTTACACTCATCTATATCTATAGAACGAAAATAGAAAGAAACGTAAAGGTAAGTGTTGTCCATCGGACAGCACTTCCCTGCTATTAATGAATTATTTATTACATTTCTTCACACAAGTGGGTTACAAATCTACGAGTAACATGCCTAGCTATACAGGAATGTCCCTTTTACTAATGAACAGTCCTTTCAACGCGCTATTGTATAAACGCAGATTAGTGTACATGATTATTGGGAGGTGGGTGGGTTTTTTAATTTTCACTTCTTTTGCCAAGGTTTTGATCCCTTAAATTATTAGCTGAAAATTTTGCCAGAGATGTTAACGCACTGGCTAAAGTTTTGCGAATGAACAGTGCACGTCGAAACTGTGATCAAAACTGCGTCCTTGCACAAAAAGGCGGCCATTGTATGCATGCACGAGTGAAGAAAAAGCCTTCAGGATAGTTTCTGATTGGTTAATCCCAAGTTTGCATCAGTTGTTCACATGTAGCCAAAGTTCGATTTTTATCTGATATTTTGTAAGGACTAGAAAACGGTTCCATTATTCTACCGAGGTACTTGGATCTTGTACGGATTAATTTTTGTGACGCAGATGTGTTAGCAAACACCCTCGGGTAAATGGAGTCTTCTAGAACATTAACCGTAATTTATAGCTTTGCTTAAATTGATTATGTAAAATATAATTAAAGTGCCTCGAAAATTTGCTCGAAAACTGTATCTTAAAGTGCTTGAAATATTTTAACTGCACCTAGCTAGCTGTACAATAAATACTGCATGGTATATCATATTTTACTGCACCTACCAACACAAGAAATCTTTCCATCGCCTGTGTAACCAGACTTACAAGGACATGAATACCCTCCATCCTCATTACGACAATCAGAATGATCGCGACAACTATGAGAACCTATTTTACACTCATCTATATCTATAGAACGGAAATAGAAAGAAACGTAAAGTCTATATCTTAACAAGCAAAGTTAAAGGGCGTCAGTGCTGGAAACCGAAGGGCGCACCTATAACATTAATTTCTGAAAGCCTTTAAATGATATATAGCAGTATGACATAAAAGCATTGGTGCTCATAGGCCATTGTTTGAATGAGACGAATTGTCATTAAAAATCACCGCTGAAGAATTCCATGCATGCACCATCAAATTAAAAAAAAAACCTTCAAATTAAACAACACCAAATCCAACGGCAAAATTATTCAAAACATAAAGAATGCCAAAGGAAAGATCCCAGGGGTTTATTCATCATTATACTGTAATTATATAACTAATGCACGCTGAACTGCCGAAACGTTTTTAATAAAATATAGAATTAGGCGCCAGGAAAATTCAAAAGAAAACATTTTTCAATTAAGATGTTAATTAAATGAGTTTAGCCAAAAAGGAAGCGGAACGTGTTGCATCATCTGAGATTCAAGCAAGCGAAGGCATTGGGTTATTTTGGGAGAAAACTATAAATATATAGGGATGGAAGATAGACATTGGTTGGAAAACGTCCGAATGTCTCGGTTCGATTTTTTATGCAAGAAATTGTCTGCTCATCTTTTGCAACAAAACACGAGCTTCTGAAAAGCTGTATACATGTGGAGATTTCTTCACTTCCCCATGCTGCAGAAGTCCTAAACATTCGTTTCAGAAAAAATGTCTCCTTTTTGCTATTTTTTGCCTGCTCTTAGGCCAGGGAAATAAATGGAAGTAATATAGAAGTACTGTACACTGTCCGCATCGCTTTGAAATATTTTCATTATTTGTAAAAATTTCATTATACTTGCTGAATAATCAAGTATGTTGACACTAACTGGCCGAAGAAATTAAAACAAAAGAACAGTTTGAAAATGTGTAGTTTGTATCACTTTCATGATCATGCACTTTGAATGATGTGGCTGTCTTCTATGACTTTCATATATATATATATATATATATATATATATATATATATATATATATATATATATATATATATATATATATATATATATATATATATATATATATATATATATATATATATATATATATATATATAAAAACAATTATACATGTTTCCCACATACTCAAAGATAGCAATTTTCCTTTATTACACTTGTTGTAAAAGGTTTAGTATTTTACTTAGAGTCGATGATTTGCTCATCTAATGCCTGGATGATTCTCCAAATTTTGAATAAAGGAACTTCGGTTGTTGTGACTAAAATCCTAATTTGCAATAATTTGCAATCGCTCCCCCGAATTGTTTACTCCATCTATCTTTGCATCGATTTAATGACTTGCACTCCATAGCAATAGTAAAAAAGGTCACATGACCTAAATGATATCATTTATGGCGAAATCTCGAATGTTTGGTGCCTTTGTGCAGGTAGCGAAGACACAAAGTGCGAACTTGTGTAGTCAACTACCTGAAAAAATATGGGCAACATTGGATTGAGGGAGACTTGCCACGTACCCCCATGCAGTTTATATGTTAAAAGATGACCTGGTGAATATTTACTCAAACAATTGAGTAAATTTGAAACTTTACTCCAAAAATTGAGTAAACTCACTCATAAATTTGAGTAATTTTACTCAGGGATTACTCAAGTTTTTGAGTCAAAATACTCCGAGATTTTTGCAGAGATAGTGACTCAAAACTAAGCTTTTCATCATTTACAATACAATTTTTAATATTAGATCAGTTACAATCTCAAAACAAGATACAATACCTTGACAAGGACTTCCAGTGTAACCAGATGTGCAAAAGCATAGGTAGGAGTTTTTTATGTTCTGGCAATTTGAATTTTTGCCACAAATGCCCGGTGTCTTGATACATTCATTCACATCCTCTAAAAGAATCAATTATATGAAGCTACATCAAACAGTGGTACATTATATATATATATATATATATATATATATATATATATATATATATATATATATATATATATATATATATATATATATATATATATATATATATATATATATATATATATATATATATATATATATATATATATATGTATATTCTTTATATATTCAAAAACGTCTTTAGTCGTTATTTTTTCACTACAACGTCGGAAACATTTCCTGATAATAAGCAAATTTTTCAGATATATAAAATTTTAGGAAGTTTAACCTGAATAAATGCATTAATATAAAGCTTTGAGCGCTGTTAAAAAGCTTTTTTGTGTAAATTTTCAGCCAGTTTTGAAGAACACACCAGTGGTGTTGACAGATTGACCGCGCTCTTCGCATGCGTGAAAAGACTGGGACTGGCCTTTAAGTTTGAATTCAAATTTCCGGTTGGAGGTTCAGTTCCAGTATATTCATTTTACTGGGACCGGTTGTACGAAGGTCGGATAGCGCTATCCACCGGATAGTGATTTTTTCAACCTTTGTAAAATGCTTGAAAAACTGTGAAACTGCGGTTGAAAAAATCACTATCCGCTGGATAGCGCTATCCGGCCTTCGTACAACCGACCCCTGAACTGTATTAAATATTGAACTCTTGCCCCAATAAACTCGTTTAAGGATCGGCTTGCGATCGAGATCAAGGAAAAGTATATTCATGCACGAAACCCATGGAATAACCTTCATGTGTACCTTCCAGGCAAACATGAAAACGAGGTTATTGGGGCAAAAGTTACTTCGTAAAGGTACTCAGTGAAGGTTAGCCGAATTAAGGTTTTTATGAACGTTTCCCGTTTCTATTTGTGTTTTCGTTTTCTTTGACTCTTAGTGCATGTATAATACAATACTTATTGACTGGGACATCAAGAAACAGTATGTTTTGTGGACCCTCGACAATGTCTTATACTGTTTCCCTTGGTTCCAGTCAATCAGTGTTATATATTAATTACACAGGGTGTATAAAAATGCACAGTTCTAAAATGTTCACTAAACTGAAAATTCCGCAAAATTTGTGGCAACTTTGTGTTAGTATGGGTAGTTTGAGATCTTCTGGTATCTTTATCACAAAACTATTCTGAAAAGTAAATTTTCGAGTGCAGCAGGGCTGTTTTTAAATCCACTTTAAAAATAGGTACGCAGTGCGTACATGTTGCATGCCTTAGAAACGTTCAGCCGATTTCCATTCAATGCAAAATATCGCGAGATCAACTTTTTGCGATCACTTTCTTTTGAAATGCCTTTAGTCAACGTCATCCGTTGCGTTTGATTGCTTGTATTTCAAAAGAAAGTGATCGCAAAATGTCGATCGCGCGACATTTTGCACTGAATGGAAATCCGCCTTTATGGTGCGCAAGCGCTTATAAATTTTGGTACAACTGGCCTGAAACTTAACATATTGATTCAATAAGTTTAATATCAATATATTTATTGACAAATAGCTATTATGTCAAAATAAGAAAACTCAAGATTCTCAAACGAATAGGCAATGTTTTTTATGAGCGACTGTTCATCTGCAGTTGCAAGGGACGGTATTAACTATCAACTGGTCAAGGTCAGAGTCGGTCAAGGTACGGTCAACTGGTCAAGGTCAGAGTCAAAGTTTTATCACTGATTGACTATTTGAAGTAAACAATGTTATTTTGCTACAACTTTAAACAAATTTAGCTTGATTGTGGCATATTAAAAGTATAAAAACCCGTGGAAACAGTTCATTACTATAATAGATTGAAAATAATTATTAAATTATGATCTCGACTATGATTATATGAATTATCGAAGTAGAATGCTATTTCGTTGTATTAAATTTCAATAGACAATACTATTAATGAGAATTTTGTTTGATTTTTAAATATATTTCATATTATTTACAGAATGTGATGTAGTTTTGAAGTTTTGCACACAATATAATCAGTGCTAGCACAATGGCTTCGTTTCAAATCTTTCAATTTGAGCATACAAAAATTAGTATTTTGATAGCGTGGCCTTTCAGACGATATATATAAATATTAAGCGCCTGATATGGCACCAAAATAACAACAAATAACAGGATATAAGGTACTTAAAAACAGCAAAGCTTTACCTACCTCGATCTATTTTTCTACGGCGCTAAATTACGTAAATTTTCGACGAAAAATCAATATTTTCTTTGCGTTTCCTCGACGAAAGCCGTGCACAAAAGCGTGCATATTAAAGTATTCACATCACATGAAATTGATGAAAATGCTCGTCGGAAAAACTCGGTATTTGTCGTATTTTACGAATCTGTCACGTGATTTACCACCGCCGGTACAACGCGACGAACGAGATTGCAACGCGACACGAAATTTAGAGCTATATGAAAGTTGCATGCCATGCAACAATAAAAATGGTATGTTTGAAACGCAATTTGAATTCATAGGGTGCAAATTTAGACGGTCCAAGTACCAGACAATTTGGTGTACATTAAATCCCAACACGAGACCTCTAAAACGTAGACTTTTTTGCCACAGTATTCTTTCACGCATAAGTCACATAGAACGTAATGTACATCAAATTGTCTGGCACTTTGATAGTTCAAGAAACACCTTTCAACATATAGCACCCTATGAATTCAAATTGCGTTTTAAACCTTATAGTCCGTGTGTTGTGACCCGATATCGTTCACTTTCATTAAGCATGTTTTCAAGCACGCTGAATTCAAATCCGAAAAGTTCCCGCTCCGTACTCCGTAGACCCGCAGTTTTCTCACAAACTGTTCTTTTATCTTCAATAATTTCACGACAAATTTTTCATTGTTCCGTTGAATGACAATACACGATTATGTCACTCAAAAGGACCAATTTCTATTAACCAGTCTTCCTTTTAACAAAAGACCGGTTTTGCTCAAATCATTTTGAGTTATGCAATCTTATGCGTGTTGGACGTAAACAACAAATCTTGTCTACAAACTTTGGGAAAGTACAGAGAACGCTTTTCAAAATCATCAGTTTTAGAGATATCTCTATAAAATCACAAGGACATTAATGCTACGTCTTTTGGTTATCAGGCTATGTACAGGGTTCGTAGTCTCCAAGACCGAAGCTATTCAAAGACTTTCAAAGATTTTTTCTTCCTATTTTCAAAGACTTTTCAAAGACCTTGAGAGCAGTAACCTGTCGAAAAATTAATTGCGATTGTAAGCACCATTTTTACCGAGAATTATTGAGAAAAACTTGCTTCAATCAATCCATTTTATTCGCTAGGAAATCGTATAATCAAGTACTCACTAAAGATTTTAACTTTTAAAGACTTTCTTCTTTTTCACACAGTTCAAAGACTTTTCAAATACCTTAAAGACCTAAATTCAAATTTAAAGACTTTCAAGGATTTCAAACTGGCCTGAAAAATAACTCTTTTAATGCGATCAAGGTATTTAAAACAAAAGTAGCGCGAAGCCAACGTAACGGCAAAGACAACGCTAAAATGAAATATTGTCGAATGGTTGCTGGTAGAACACTTACGACAGGATCAATCTTAGATAACCTTAAACTATAAGGATAAATGTGAACATCAAAGACAAAGATCAGTCCCAAAGTATAAAATATGCTCTGTAAACTTACAACGAAGTGGGGAAATGTGTGCATGAGCTGTCTTTTGGTGATTTCAACGTAAATCGAAGCCCTCTTTCTATTAATATTCGCTTATCGCACAGCATAGCACCAACTGATGTAACAGTTCAAATGCAATGATAAGTTATCTCTTGAATAACGTCTCGGAAACTGTGTTGGAAATTTAAATGCTGATCATTATAGTCTACATGTAGGACCTGTATATGAGTTTGTATGCGATTCATTTACCACAGATAATCTCAACTGTTTTAGGGTAAAATGACCATGGCGGTCAACATGGCATATGTGCGAAAACCTGAATCCGAGGCGAAAGTCCTGAAAATGACCCCGCCCTGAAACGGCAGTGCCGACATAGCTCTAACTTCCGAAAAGGAAAAGCAATAGCCTTTCTGAAGTGCTTATAGTGTTTAGACGGGTTGCTTTTAGGGATGGTCATTGGAAGGATATATTATTTCAGCCATATTTTGCCGTCTTGTTTGCTTTTTATCGCCGAGTCTCGCAAATATCATCCAGTTGTTGTACTTTACATAATCCTAAAGGGCTAAAGAATATTTCAACCAAGTTTCATCAAGTTGTGAGACAGTGCAGTGTACTTTATCTTCGGAAAAATTGACAACATTTGTCCCATTTGGAAGGAAAAACCCTCCCGTATACCATTTAGGTTCAAAATAAAAAACAAATCATTTGAAAGTCACGCGCAATCTTCGCGAAAACTTCTCGTGGACACATGACAGGGGGTGAATATTTTCACGAAACGTTTGTTCGCCACCGCAGAAACATAACTAAATATATTGTATTTATTGTATTTTTATGATTTATGACAAAACTACGCAAATATTTATTGTTTTTATCATAAATCATAATAATTGTTTTTATCATAAATCATATGTTTCTGTGGTGGCGAACAAACGTTTCGTGAAAATATTCACACCCCCCCCCCCCCCCCCTTATATATATATATATATATATATATATATA